>JAJOZX010000203.1:917500-925000 GCA_023014485.1 Bathynomus jamesi | reverse complement strand
TACGGATGATAGGCTAATTACTGATCTTCAAGTAATAGAACCGTTAAGCAATAACGATCACAATATGGTAGAGTTTGTCCTCTCAGTAAGTCACTCGAAACCAGCTAACTCGACTAAAATTCCTAACTTCCAGCACGCAGACTTTTGTAAATTTCGAGATAAATTGTCACACGTCAATTGGGAAATCGTGATGGGGAACTCCAACGCAAAACTAATGTGGGAATCGTTCGAAACAGTATTTAGGACTGTAAATGAGGAATGTATACCGTACAAAATTAAGCGTGCGAAAGTAAACAACAAGCCCTTGTGGTTTACTTCTAGAGTACGAGACATTATAAAGAGTAGAGATAGGGCTTATAGGCAACATAAGTGCGATAAAGACAATTTGTTGTTACGAAACAACTACATATCTCTGAGGCGTGAAGCGAAAAGTGTAATAAAAAATTCGAAGCGCGAATTTGAAATCTCCATAGCTCGTGACGGTAAAGTAAACCCCAAGCGATTCTTTCAATACGTCAATAATAGGAATCCAGTAAAAAGTGTCTTGGGGCCTTTGAAAAATGTAAACGGAGATCTAGTTTCTGAAAACAAGGAAATGGCTACCTTGCTAAACGAATTTTTTACGTCAGTTTTTACTATAGAAGATGTAACGAATATCCCTACGGTCATAGACATAATACCTTTTAATAATGGTAATATTTTGGATAATATTGTCGTTAGTGAAGGGGTGGTAACGCGCTATATTGATAAAATGAAAACGCGTAAATCACCGGGGCCGGATTCCATATATCCCATACAACTAAAAGAATTAAAAGATAGCATTGTTTTGCCGCTAACAAAGATTTTTAATGCGTCTATTTCTGAGGGGTGCGTACCAGATAATTTCAAGTTAGCAAACGTAACACCTATCTTTAAGAAAGGCGATAAAGGTGCGACGGGAAATTATAGGCCAATCAGTTTAACGTCTGTTGTAGGTAAGCTACTGGAACCAATAATTAGGGATCGTATAGTCGAACACTTAGAAGTGCATAAGCTAGTTAGAAATACGCAGCACGGATTTAGGCGAAACAAATGTTGCTTAACTAATCGTTTAGAATTTTTCCAAAGCGTGGTTGACGTTTACGATAGACATCGGGCAGTTGATGTAGTGTATTTAGATTTTCAAAAAGCGTTTGACACCGTGCCGCACAAAAGACTCATTGAAAAAAACTAAGGCTCATGGAATCAGGGGTGTAGTAATAAATTGGCTAGAAGAGTGGTTGCGAGGCAGGAAACAGAGGGTGGTCGTTGATGGAGCGGAGTCGTGTTGGGCTAATGTAGCGAGTGGCGTTCCTCAGGGTTCTGTATTGGGCCCCTTGCTTTTTCTTATATATATTAACGATTTAGATGTCGGCCTAGTCAGTACAGTTTCAAAGTTTGCGGATGACACGAAGCTGGGTGGTAGGGCGATTAATGACGAAGATAGAGGTGAAATTCAGGAAGATCTGAATAAAATCGTTGATTGGTCAGTCACATGGCAAATGAGATTTAACGTTGATAAGTGCAAAATTTTGCATATAGGTTCGCGTAACGGTAATTTTGCGTATAGTATGTCAGGGAAAGATTTAACAAGCGTAGAGCAGGAAAAAGATTTAGGAGTTATAGTCACTGGTGATTTAAAAGTAGCGAAACAAAGTACAGCAGCGGTCAATAAGGCGAACAAAGTGTTAGGTTTTATAGCTCGAAATTTTTACTACAAATCGCGCGATATTATAGTTCCACTTTATAAATAATTAGTTAGACCCCATTTGGAGTACGCGGTCCAATTTCGGAATCCGCATATGCGCAAAGATATAGACAAACTCGAAAGAGTTCAAAGACGAGCAACTAAGATGATTCCGTCGCTTAGGTCAAAGTCGTACGAGGATAATCTTAAGGAGTTAAAATTGACAACACTCGAGACTAGGAGGTTAAGGGGTGATTTAAGCCAGGTTTTCAAAATTATGAATGGGTTCGATAACGTAGATAGAGATAGCTTTTTCGAAATATCTCAATATAATAGGACTAGAAATAACGGGTGTAAGTTGACAAGTAGAAGGTTCGAGACAGCAGTTGCGAAAAACTTTTTTACATATAGAATAGTAAATCGCTGGAATAGTTTGCCGGTAGAAGTAATTAGTAGCACGTCTATAAACATGTTTAAAAATCGATTAGACGCATATGTTCATAGAAAGGGTATATTTTAAGGTAGTAAAATTAAGGCTTTCTGGGGATAGGTCCCACAGCTCAACAAAAGTGTTGTGGGATATAGGGAGGCAGCGTCTTGGGTTAGGGGATACTCTCTGTCCTTACACACCCCATTTAAAGAGATTCCTCTGCCGAGCGGTGCCCCCCATAGTACTGTGAGGTATTGAAAAACTCATGATCTTCACTTGCCCCACAAACACCTTTAAATGGGAGACCCAAAATGGGTGCACACACTTTTCTACATTACTGTACAGTCTTTGCCACACCTACACTTTTCCTCGTAAGTGTATATATTGTAATGTATATGGTTGTAAATTTTGACTTGGTCCGCAATCGATATGGACCGTGACTTGATGGATACCGTAATGAAATTGACTGGATTCTTTGGATCTGATATATTTGCATGTCCGTTATAAATAGATACAGAGTGTAACATATTTGTGGATAGTAGTCTATTATGACTTGATCCTCTGGATCCAGAGATTCTATATTTAGTTTTAAATCGATAATTAATTAGTTTTAAATTGATAATTATTTAGTTTCGTAAAAATTGGTCGTTGCCAATTTACCGGCAGTTTTTACATAAATTTCTTATGTTCTTGTGGTTCGGAACCCACGTAAAATTGTAGGTCCCCTCCGCCACCACGGAGGACATACACAATAAACGATTACGAACACAGTTAGGTAGACCAGCCATGAGTGGATCCTACGGTCTTTGTTGGTCTGAAACATTATAACATTATAACATTATATATACATACATATACATACATACATACATATACATATACATATACACACATATACACACATATATATATATATATATACATATACATATATACATATAGATACATATATATACATATATATATATATATAATATATATACATATATATATATGTATATACATATACATATATACATATACATACGTATATATATATATACTATATACATGTGGCGGTTACACGTGTTTTGATCGAAGTCCGAATAAAAGCGATATTACAGTAAAAATCCTGCAGTTAATCAGTTTTAAATGGTGCCGATATTGTGAGTTAATTGATAGTGCATAGCGGTATTTCTTTTTAAAAAAGTAAAAATCGCGGCGTATACCAAAAAAGTGAATAAAATCAAAGTGAATTAATATATACAGCATTTGTATTTGTTATTTTTCCGAGTCTCTTTGTGAGGAAAGTTTTGTTTTTTGAAGTGCCCGCAAATATCCCCCCATTATCCCCCGCAGCCACGTCGAGAGGACCAATCAGTGAGAAGTATACAGCGTGCCACATCCCCTACCCTGGAGTAACGGAAAATTCTTTCCCTCACACAGCTTGAGTCATCCCCCACCCAATACCTCCCATAATACCCCCTTTTTGAGTCACTTCACCAACATGGAAATTAATGCATACATGCAACTCTGTGGATCTGTAAACTGCAACAGCTGAGACAGAGGCGATCAGGTGCGATTTTTGTCAGCTACTTTTTGATTTTAAATGCCTAGAATGGGGAGATGAAAAAATCTCCCTTATAACGAACGCAAAGCAGTTTAATGGAATAAAATTTTTCTGCGAGAACTGCTTGACCGAATTAAACTCTTTTACGGTATTTAAAGCAGAAAGAGACTACGAGAAGAGAATGAAAGAGGAAAGTGGAAACAAAGAACAGTGGAAAACGGAAGAAACGGAGAAAGGCGAAATAGAAAGAATTCAAATACCGTCACAAAATGAGGCCGAAAACACACAGGCGACAAAGAGTGTAAAGACAACACACAGCATAAGGGCAACGAAGGACACAAACACAACTAGCACAAATAGCACAAATAGGACAAGACAAGAGGGCAGTCAAGTAAACGAAGTAAAACTGTCCCCCAATAAGGAGCAAAAAACAAAAGCCAAGAGTAAATATGGGGAAGGAATTATATGCAGGTATTATATAAAAGAAATTGCAGATTTAAAAGAGGACAATGTATATATGAACATCCCCCAATATGCAATTTCTTCTATAATAATGGTCGTTGTAAATTTGGAGACGGATGTAAATTCTACC
Source organism: Bathynomus jamesi (assembly GCA_023014485.1). Taxonomy (NCBI): domain Eukaryota; kingdom Metazoa; phylum Arthropoda; class Malacostraca; order Isopoda; family Cirolanidae; genus Bathynomus; species Bathynomus jamesi. The sequence continues at coordinate 920,724 of JAJOZX010000203.1, read as the reverse complement.
ACCCGGACATTTGCAGAACTTACGCAAAATACGGAACCTGCAAATTCGGGAATAAATGCTACTATCAACATCTCCCGACGGACTCAACGAACAAAGGAAAAAGTTTAAATGACAATAGGAATAAAAATAACAATAGGAACAACAATAGGAACACAATAAGCGAACAAGAAAATTTTTTCAACATCTCAGACACCTTACGAATGCTAAATGTCATCCACATGCAGTTGACACAGCTGGAAACCCCCGAGCCAAATCGCTACCGGGCAAGAAGCTACCAATACAAGTAGGAGGAAACGGATCTCTTTCGGAGGATCATAGAGCAACGAATCAAGCGATATCGAAGGAAAACGAACTTGAAATGCACAAGGGGCAACGAAAAACAGAGAACATAAAAATTGTCCTGGCTAATATTCAAGGAATAAGACCAAACCAATCACTCAATAAGGTTTCGTACCTGAAAGGATTTATGGACGAAACAAGGGCGGACATCGCATGCCTCACAGAAACTCATCTTAAAGATTGCCAAGGAAATTGTGAAAACTGCGAACATTGTATTGATAAGAAAGAGATAAATATAGAGGGCTTCAACTTACTAAGAGCGGATAGAACGACGAGACGGAAAGGTGGCTGTGCTATATATGTACAGGAAGGTCATATGACAGAGACGATAATAAGTAAATCAAACAGCTATGTGGAACTCCTAGCAGTGAAAATAGAAAAACTAAACTTGATAGTAATAGTCATCTATAGACCTCCAAGCACCCCAACCGAAAAATTCTCGGAGGCCATTGATGACATTAGAAAGCTAATAAAGGCCATAAACCCTCCATCCCCTATAATGATCTGCGGAGACTTTAACTTCCCATTTATAAAATACAAAAAGGTGAATAGGAATATATATATTCACCAGGACAAGGGGGGCACAAGAGAAGATCAGGAACAAGCAAAAATGTTGATGGCTCTCACAAACGAGTTTATGCTGACACAGGAGATAACAGAAAATACCAGAAAAAATAACTGCCTGGATCTGGTATTCACGAATAACACGAACTTGATTGCTGATATAAAAATAACCCAACCATTATCTCAGACCACAACTTAATCGAGATATCAACAAATATGATGGCAGCATTAGAAGACAATACACATATTGTGGAAAGAGGTAAATTCGGGGCCTTTAACTTAAACTCGAAGACTATAAATTGGGAAGCAATCAGATCGCACATGGCCCAAATAGAATGGAGAACAATTTTCGAGAATAAAACAACGGAAGAAATGCTAACAACTTTGGAGGAAAAAACGCTGAGAATTTTAGAAAAATATGCTCCGAAATCACAGCCAAAAGGAAAGAGGAGCTGGCTAGAAAGGCAAAAGAGAAGACTATTCCGCAAAAGAAAGAGAGTGGAGGCGAAGTTAGGAAACTGCGGAGATAATGGCAGGAAAATAATAAAAGAAAAACTGGAGGGTATCGATAGGGAAATACAAGCCCTGATTAAGGACCATACAGAGAGGGAAGAGGAAAAGGCGGTAGAAGCAATAAAGGAAAATCCAAAATACTTCTATAGCTATGCAAAAAGGAAAACCAAAACGCGCGCCGCTATTGGGCCCTTAAGGACGGGAAATAATGAACTAACCGACGATCCAAAAGAAATATCTGATACATTGAGAGCTCAATATGAATCAGTTTTCAGTACCCCAAAAAGTGACAAAGCGATACCTGACATAAATGCAGTCTTTGAAGAGGAATTGCAAGGAGAGTATAACAGACTTTGAGTTTACACCAGAAGATGTAGCGAGAGCTATAGAACAGATGAAACTACATTCAGCTGCAGGTCCGGACAATTGGAACGCACTATTGATTAAAAACTGTAAAAATGAAATAGCTACACCTTTATACTGGATATGGAGAAGATCCCTAGACACTGGGGAAATACCGAGCATCTTGAAAAGAGCAAACATTGTCCCTATATATAAAGGAGGGGACAGATCTCAAGCAAAGAACTATAGACCAGTGTCATTGACGTCCCACCTCACCAAAGTATTTGAAAGAATAGTTAGACAAAAATTTATGATTTCCTGGAGACACGGGAAAGATTCAACGAAAATCAGCATGGATTCCGATCAGGTAGATCATGCCTATCACAACTAATAGAGCACTACAACAATATCCTAGATGCATTGGAAGGCAATGACAACTACGATGTTATATACACAGATTTTGCTAAAGCTTTCGATAAATGTGACCATGGTATAATAGGACATAAAATTAAAGACATGGGAATAACAGGCAAAGTGGGAAAATGGATCTACAACTTCCTTAGTGATCGTCTGCAGGTCGTCAAAATTCAAGGTATAATATCATCATCAGAATCGGAAGTACGCAGCTCAGTACCACAAGGGACAGTACTGGCCCCACTCCTGTTCATTATCATGCTAACAGACATAGACAGCGGAGTAAACAGCAAAAGTATAGTAACATCCTTTGCAGACGATACAAAGATCAGCAGAAAAATCAGCGATGTACATGACGTGGAGGCCTTGCAGAGGGACACGAACAAAATATACAAATGGTCAGAAGACAACAACATGTCATTCAACGCCGAGAAATTTCAGTTCTTGAGATATGGTAGAAAAGAAGAACTTAAACAGACTGCATATTATGCTCCAGATAGACAGGAAATTCAGAGAAGCATGAAAGCGATTGATCTCGGGATAATAATGACAGATGATGCGAAATTCGAAACACAAAATCAGATAGCGATAAATAAAGCAAAAAGTCGCCGGACAGGTTCTAAGAACGTTCAAGAGAAGGGACAGGACAGTAATGATTCCCCTGCTAAAAACACTGATTATACCAAAACTTGAATACTGCTCAGTTTTGACGTCCCCATATAAAAAGGAAGAAACTAATAAACTAGAAGAAACGCAAAGCCATTTCACAGCCAAGATTGATGGCTGCAAAGAACTCAACTACTGGGAAAGACTACGTAAACTAAATCTGTACTCACTGGAAAGAAGAAGAGAGAGGTACATCATAATCTACATATGGAAAATGATCGAAAAACTGGTACCAAACCTAAAACTAAACCCAATTACCATTCAAACAACACTGGAAAATAGGAAAGGCAGAATGTGTAGTGTTCCCAAATTAAAAGCACGATAAGGGACCTCCTCAACCCTGAAGGAAAATAGCTTGGTTGTCAGGGGGCCAAGACTTTTCAACC
>JAJOZX010000203.1:645000-912500 GCA_023014485.1 Bathynomus jamesi | reverse complement strand
CATAAAAACATACAACATAAGTACTGTATGAAGACAATGAATATAAGGATCCATATAAGAATTCTATAATGATTATATAGGAATTATTCATTGTTCATTTTTACATATATATGTTTATATATATGTCTGTATATATATGTTTATATATATGTGTATATATAGGGTGTCCCATAAGTCCGGCATCATAGGAAAAATAATAAAAAAAGGCAAAACAAAAGCTTTTATTTAAAGAACGTGCTCAATATGTCCACTATTGTTTTCAATACATAAATTCAGACGTGATACCCAGTCAGCAAGCACAGGGTGAATGATGTCAGGAGTAATGGTGTTACATGCCCCAATAATGCGCTGCCGCAAATGTTCAACACTCCTAATTTTCTCTGCGTATACCAGTGCTTTCAAGTGACCCCAGAGATAAAAATCTAGTGGCGTGAGATCCGGGCTTCTAGCTGGCCATTCCACAGGCCCTCGACGTCCTATCCAATGACCAGGGAATTGTTGGTACAGGTATTCCCTTGCTTGGGTGCTGTAATGTGCAGGAGCGCCGTCTTGCTGGAACCATGTTGGGAAATTTCCTTCTTCGTTCAAGACACTGGGAAATGCTTCTTCATTGAGCATACGTAGGTAGGTGCCTCCAGTGACATGTTCATCGAAAACGAGGGGGCCTATGATGCGATCATTCCAAATGCCACACCATACCATCATCCGACATGCACCTTGTTCCTTTGAAGAGGTATACCAATGAGGGTTGTTTTGAGACCAGTAGCGGGTGTTCTGTCGATTTACGTCACCATTTCCATAAAAAAACAGCCTCGTCACTGAACAGAATGGTGGACGGGAAATTGGCATCCCGAGCATATTGTTCCGTAGCCCATTCACAAAATTCCATCCACCGGTCAGGATCATCTTCGCTTAATTTCTGTAAGATCTGAAGTTTAGTTTATATGGATGCCATTTGTGAGCCTGAAGAATGCGATGGATGCTACTTTTCGACACTCCTGTCTCGGCGGACAATCGCCGAAGAGACTTATTGGGACTTCTGTTAAAATGAGCCAGGATAGCAGTCGCTGTATCATCGTTAGTGGACCTCCTTGAAGGTCCACTGCGTGGTTTATCTTCTATGGATCCTGTTTCCTTAAATTTGGCAACAAGTCTGCTAACACAACTCTGTGTTATTGGCTCGCGGTCTGGATGCAGTCTGTTAAATTCAGCAGCGGCCGCTCTTTGACTCCGATTTCCTATGAGTAGAATTATCTGGATTCGTTCTTCCTTGCTCACAAACATTATGGCCTGTAGAAAGAGAAAAATATGAATTATGGTTTGTAGAAATAGAAAAATATTAATTTCTCCTATGATGCCGGACTTATGGGACACCCTGTATATATATATATATATATATATATATATATATATATATATATTAGTGATGTAGGTCACATCCGCATCCGCATCTGCATCCGCGGAGCATCCGCACATTTTCTCACATCCGCATCCGCACCCGCATCCGCACTTTGGACTGCGGATGTCGTGCGGATGTGGACCGTTGAGATAAAATGTCATTAATAAGCGGAAATTATCAAATTCTACTATATTAATAGAACTAGTTCATTGTGCGCAAAAGTGATGCAAGCGACAAGACGAGAGGCTGTTCTTGTATGAAGTTACTCTCTTGCAACCTACTTAGATCCACGTTACAAAGCTAAGTTATTTTCACCTAGTACATTAGAACGAGTTAAATCATCACTTGGCAAAGCAGTTGAAGAGCTTCAATCTCTCGAATCTGTCGCTTCGCCACCCACCAAAAGAATAAAAGTTTCAGTGACAGAACCAACACCTTCAACAAGCAAATCTATCACAGAATCTGTCTCTCAGTTTCTTGAGTCAAGCAGCAATGACGAGACCTACGCGATCTCAAAAGATGTAGTAAAAATGATCGAGAGCTATCACCAAGAAAAACGCCTGGCTGCATGTGACAATCCTATTAGTTGGTGGAAAAATACGCAGAATATCTATCCATACTTGAGTAAACTTGCAAAGAAACATTTAGCCTGTCCTCCAACAAACGTACCAAGCGAGAGATTATTTAGCAGTGCTGGATTAATATATGATGAAAAGAGAAACAGACTAGCAGCAGAAAAGGCAGAAAAATTAATGTTCCTTAAGCATAACCTTCCTATAATTAAGTTTGAACATTAAACGATGAACATCTTAGTTTACTTTATTTTAATTACTCATTTATAAATATGCCTAATAAAACGTTAAACTTAATATAAATAGTTGTGAAGCTAATTAAAGATCTCTTTCTATAAGGGTGGAGGTTGGGGAAAGAGGTCGGTGGGGTGCATTTGAGTTGGGTTCACGTCCCGCATCCTGGTAACACAATTATGGTTTCTAATTGTGGCTGAAACTCAACAAAATATAACGAATTTATTTGCAGACGAATTCACTAATTGATTTCTATATTAGTTAGATGCTTGATATTATTTTATATGTTCAGAGAAAAGTACAGCAATTATTGTACAATTAATCAATTATACTACATTATAGCTACAGCTCTCTCTATATAATAACTTATTATATACGTTAAACACAACAAATCTCGAATATATCCTAAAAAATAACGAAAATGTAGACATCCGCATCCGCATCCGCGGATGTTGAAATCAAACATCCTCATCCGCATCCGCATCCGCGGATGTGAAAAAAATGACATCCGCTACATCACTAATTATATATATATATATATATATGTAAAGAACGACGCTTGTATAGGAGAATATTCCGCGCAAGATGAGAGAGAGAGAACGAAACAAATGAAAAAATGAGGTAACCACCCGGGAATCGAACCCGGGATCTTCCGATTGCCGGTCAGATATGATAACCATTACACCATGGCCCTCACTCAATCAAATGCCGTAATTCTTCTACATACGCGCAGAAACCAATGCCCCAAGGGGGCACCTCCCGCATGCCGTACATTATATAAATTTAAACTGCAAACACGCAGTATAATTAACGTAAAGAACGACGCTTGTATAGGAGAATATTCCGCGCAAGATGAGAGAGAGAGAGAACGAAACAAATGAAAAAATGAGGTAACCACCCGGGAATCGAACCCGGGATCTTCCGATTGCCTGTCAGATATGATAACCATTACACCATGGGCCTCACTCAATCAAATGCCGTAATTCTTCTACATACGCGCAGAAACCAATGCCCCAAGGGGGCACCTCCCGCATGCCGTACATTATATACATTTAAACTGCAAACACGCAGTACAATTAACGTAAAGAACGACGCTTGTATAGCAGAATATACCGCGCAAGATGAGAGAGAGAGAACGAAACAAATGAAAAAATGAGGTAACCACCCGGGAATCGAACCCGGGATCTTCCGATTGCCGGTCAGATATGATAACCATTACACCATGGGCCTCACTCAATCAAATGCCGTAATTCTTCTACATACGCGCAGAAACCAATGCCCCAAGGGGGCACCTCCCGCTTGCCGTACATTATATACATTTAAACTGCAAACACGCAGTATAATTAACGTAAAGAACGACGCCTGTATAGGAGAATATTCCGCGCAAGATGAGAGAGAGAGAACGAAACAAATGAAAAAATGAGGTAACCACCCGGGAATCGAACCCGGGATCTTCCGATTGCCGGTCAGATATGATAACCATTACACCATGGGCCTCACTCAATCAAATGCCGTAATTCTTCTACATACGCGCAGAAACCAATGCCCAAGGGGGCACCTCCCGCTTGCCGTACATTATATACATTTAAACTGCAAACACGCAGTATAATTAACGTAAAGAACGACGCCTGTATAGGAGAATATTCCGCGTTAATTATACTGCGTGTTTGCAGTTTAAATGTATATAATGTACGGCAAGCGGGAGGTGCCCCCTTGGGGGCATTGGTTTCTGCGCGTATGTAGAAGAATTACGGCATTTGATTGAGTGAGGCCCATGGTGTAATGGTTATCATATCTGACCGGCAATCGGAAGATCCCAGGTTTGATTCCCGGGTGGTTACCTCATTTTTTCATTTGTTTCGTTCTCTCTCTCTCATCTTGCGCGGAATATTCTCCTATACAAGCGTCGTTCTTTACGTTAATTGTACTGTGTGTTTGCAGTTTAAATGTATATGTATATATTATATATATATATACACACGCACACATATATATAAACATATATATACAGATATATATATATATATATACACATATACACACACACACACACACATATATACACATATACACACACACACACATATGTTCACATATATACACACGCACACAGATATATGCACACACACACACACACACACACACACACATATATATATACACACACAATCACACATACACACACACACACACACATATATATATACATACACACATATACACACACACACCCACACACATATATATATATACACACACACACACATATATATGTAGGGGAGAGGCTGTTTCCATGACCCCAAAATTTTTAAAGACCTCTAGACACTACAGTATGTCTTCAGTCACTAAAGTGATTTTCTATTTTTTGTACAAGTAAATAGGCTGTGTTTTATCATAGCTTTGAATTTAGGTCATATTATCATTTTTTTGCAAGAGGGGTCATGAAACCAACTGTTTAGCGGGTTCCATGACCCTTTGATTGGGTTCTATGACTCCCCTTGGTTTTTTTTTTAAAATAGGTAAATTAAAGGAAGCAAGAGACATCAGTCTCAAAACACAGCATGTTTTGTGCTCTTGCAGTCCCTCCAGCTGTTAAGGGACGGGGTAAGTGGTGTTCAGTTTCATCTCTGGTGATCCATGCTGCATGTTCATCCGCTAACTTAAAATAGTTCTTCCTCTTTGTAGAAGCTGTGAGGAAGGATACCAAAAAATCGGTGTCGTCTTGTTTCTGTTACTTTAGCAACAAAACTGAGTTTTCTGCCTTGTTCTGACCTCGGATTACAGACAACATAATCTCCTACTTCAGGTTCTCCTTTTTCCTCAGTTTCTCGATGGAGATCCATTTCAAGTTCGTTTCCACAAGAACTGCTCCTGGGGATAAACTCGTATGAATTTGATGAACTGTTTTCTGCTGGTACATATTTCTTGCAAATGAGTTGTCTTTTCACAGGATTTCTTTGCATCGAGGCATGTTTAGACCTAGGCTATAGTTCTAGCAATTACAAATGATAACAAAAGATCCGTAAAGACAATAAAAGTTTGTTAGTAGCTTAACCAATAACTACCTATAGATATATAAAAAGTAAATAATATTTAATGGTATATATATATATATATATATATATATATATATATATATATATATATATATATATATATACTTTCTGCAGTAATATATACGGTCAGCAACTCTGGGTGAATTATAAAAAAGGTTCTGGCAGAACCCTAAATTTGCTGTACAACAGGTCGTTTAGACTCTTACATAAATTACCCCCGAGATGCTCAGCTTCGCAAATGTTTGCAACCCGCAATGTTCCGAGCTTCCCGGAGGTAACAAGACGTGCTCAACACAGTCTAATGCAAAGAATTAAAAATCAACCAACCCGATCATCCAAGCTATCCATGAGTCCTGCCATTTATCCTCGAAGCTATGGACCTTTTGGTACGAAAACGTGTGTCTGTAGCTCCACTTAACTTCGACAGTGCAGTATTATTTCTAATCAATTGTATATATTTTTATCCTTAGTGTATGAACTGTCATTGTATTAATAATATTTGTCATATGGACTATAGTCTGCCAATAAACCTTTTCATTTCTATATATATATATATATATATATATATATATATATATATATATATATATATATATATATATATGTGGCAGTGGGTTCCATGACCCCGTGGTCATGGAACCCACACTAATGGGGGTTATGGAACCCAATTTTGTCACCATAAATATGTTGTAACACGCCGGTTAATTAATTAGAAGAAAGTTCAATCTAACACCTTACAAAGACGCTACAGTATCTAAGCTTTACCACAAACACGAGTTAAGTTCAGTTTTTATAGGAACCATAACATCATAATAAAAACTTTCGATCTACACTCATTCCAAATATCTGCCAGTAATACACGCACCCTTGACAAAAGTCAAACGCACGCTGATTGCTAAGTGAAATTTTGTGGAGTGTTGCCACCACCTAGTGGCAAAATTACTAGACAGCAACCAATTAAAATTACTATGGGTAATAGCAGAAAGTGTTAGTGGTCATGGAGCCCATATGGTCATGGAACCCGCTTATCCCCTATATACATACATATATATATATGAATAGAAACGACGTAAATAAGGAGCGTCTCTGCACACGAGGAAGAGAAAATAACGAATAAATGAAAAATGAGGCGAACCGCCCGGGCGGTTCGCCTCATTTTTCATTTATTCGTTATTTTCTCTTCCTCGTGTGCAGAGACGCTCCTTATTTACGTCGTTTCTATTCATTTATATACTGCGTGGTCATTTCAGTTAAATGCATATATATATATATATATATATATATATATATATATATATATATATGATGAATAAAACCACGAAGGAAAGGAAACACAGAATGGTGCTCAAGCGCTTTCGTCTAATGACATCCTCAGGAACACTGAAGTACATAAAGAGTTACAGCCTATATATAGATTACAGAAAAAAAAAAAATATATATATATATACAATAAACGGAGAAATAAAAATAAAATTAAACATTAAAGGATTGTCGGAGGAGCATACAAATTTGTAAGGAAAAAACTACCAATGTTTTAGCACTTAGCTCGAATCCAACACAAGATCAAATGAATTGTTTCCAACCAATGTTATAGTTAATTAAAAAATAATAATAATAATAATAAATTGACAAATAAAAATAAAACTTAAGAGGAGCATACAAATTTACACTGGAAATCTGCCCAGGTTTTAGTACTCTGCCCTTCGTGTCTAAGTTCGATGTATATAAAAAAATAAATTGAAAAATAAAAGTTATTAGAGTAGCATACAAGTTTACCAAAGGTTTAGCGTTCTATCCTTCTTATCTAAATCCGTTCTGAAGGAATTCAAAACAACAGGATCGAGTTGAAAAAGACCTTTGCTTAATGTTGAAGTTATTTGTAAGTTGGATAATGGCAGACTCAAGAATATTTCTATTAACAATGTTGCTAGAGAGAGACAAAACTGTAGCATTATTCCAATCAATACAGTGGGATAACTCTGACAAATGGACAAAAAGGGCACTGGACGATTGTCCTGTTCTAACGGAATATTGATGCTGTTTTATACGTGTGTGCAAATCCTTTCCCGTCTGACCTATGTAAAAGGAATCACATTGTTTACAACCAATTTTATAGATAATGCCTGAATATTTATGATGAAAAGAACCACGAAGGAAAGAAAACACAGAATAGTGCTCAAGCGCTTTCGTCTAATGACATAGTAAGGAACACTGAAGTAAATAAAGAGTTCGAGGCTATATATAGGTCACAAAATATATAAATATATACAGTATATATATATATATAATATAGAAATAAAAATTGTGGGAGAAGCATACAAATTTCTAAAGAAAAACTACCAATTTTAGCACTTTGCCCTTCTTGTCTAAATCCGTTCTGAACGAATTCAAAACAAAAGGACCAAGTGGAAAAAGACCCTGGCTCATGTTAAAATTATTTGAAAGTTGAATATTAGCAGACTCAAGAATATTTCTATTGACAATGTTGCTAGAGTGAAACAAAACTGAAGCATTATTCCAATCAATACCGTGGGATAATTCTGACAAATGGACAAAAAGGGCACTGGATGATTGTCCCGTTCTAACCGAATATTGATGTTGTTTTACATGCGTGTGCAAATCCTCTCCTGTCTGACGAATGTAAAAGGAGTCACATTGTTTACAACCAATTTTATACATAATGCCTTAATTATTGGTAGGGCTATTTTTAACTATGATATTTTTCACAATTTTGTTATATGAAAATACTACATTAATATTCAAAAGTTTAAGTACATTAGCAATGCCTAAAAAGCCTGGGTAAAATGGAAGTACAAAAATATTCTTTGACATGTGCGAGTGTTATTATTCACGCGATAGAAGGTTCGTTTTGCCTTGTTAAGACAAGATTCCATAAACGCAGATGGGTAGCACAGATCACTTCCAATACCGTTGATTTTTTTCTAATTCAGCATCCTAGTATTCCGGACTGGCGATTCTAAAACATATACAGTACATACATTTATATATACATATACAGTACATACATTTATATATACATATACATATACATTAGGGTGTGTCAATTTTGTCAACTTTTTTCAAATCAATTTTGGTAGTGAAAATATAGCCTTTTCATGTCAAAACTTGAAATTGGCCAACCAAAATGAAATAAAATAACCTTTACCTACATCAATTTTACCTTAAAGTTTCAGAAATTGACTCTTTTACTAAATAATAGGACATAAATTGATTAACTAGTCATCTGTCACAGAATTATCCCACTGATCGCATATGGAGTGTTTTCAAGGTCATATAGTTGTTTTACAATGTACAAGTCACAACATGAATAGAACTGTCCCTCACTCTCAGTCCTCAGTTGCCTCTTAGATGTCATAGACGGTGGGTTGCTGTTATTGCTCTTGTACCTACTTCATAGTTATTCTACTAGACGAATACTACAGTTTAACTGTAAGTATGGATTATTGATTATTACAATTATTTATTATTATCATTTTCTTCTGTCTAATTATGTTGTAATCCCATGAAATATTTTTTTATTGAATTTTAGAACATCGAATGACTAAACTTTGAAACATCGTAATTGATATAAAATACTTAAATGTTTTTCTTTCTTTTCGGATATTCCTAAGATGCCAAAATTGAAGACAAGAGGTCAGTCGTCATGCTACTTGAGCCTGTTAGTCGGTACAGGCAAGGAGCTTCCCGTATCAGAACTACCAACAGTGCGAGACATGCTGAGACTAGGGTTACTTCTTCGTGAACAAAATACAAAGGATAGAAGGAACTACACAGAGAAATATGAAAATAAAAACCCACTCTAATAGACAGAGTTTATTTCCACAACAGTTTCGATGCCCACTGGCATCCTCCTCTGGTGGATACAGAAAAACGAATGAGCCAAAACAAGAGGGAAAAACAGTCCAGGGACCGACTGTTAAGAAATTCGCACCTAGGTTAGATCCCATTCTCCCGACACCGGAAGGGCATTTTCATTAAAGGGACCCGCTTATAAGTACATTCGCACAAATTAAAACTATCTTCCTGTTCTAAACATACAGATTCTATGATTTTTTTTTTTACATAATTATTACATTTATTATTAAATTTATTACATTTAATATTGCATTATTATTTATTACAGAAATTATAAATTTATTATTACATTGGTTATTACATTGTTGTTTATCAGACAGAACTTATAAACCGAAAAACGAATGAAAAAGGCGAGAAGAAAACAATCCAGAGACCATTGAGAAATTCGCACCTAGGTTAGATACCGTTCTCCCGACACCGGAAAGGTATTTTATTACAGGGTCCCGCTTATAAGTACATTCGCACAAATTAAAACTATCTTCTTGTTCTATACATACAGATTCTAATATTTTGACATAATTACTGCATTTATTATTGCATTTACATTTTTTTTATTACCTTTACCCTAATTATTAAATTTATAATATTACCTTTATTATTACATCTGTTGCATTTATATTTATTTCCACATTTATTACTTCCATTATTACATTTACTAAAAGCGAGTAAGGAAACAATCCAGAGACCTTTAAGAAATTCACACTTAGGTTAGAACACGTTCCCCCGACTCCGTAAGGGATTTTTTGACCAAGAATCCGAGGAGGATGCCAGTGGGCATCGAAACTGTTGTGGAAATAAACTCTGTCTATTAGAGTGGGTTTTTATTTTCATATTTTGACCTTCACGTAGAAAAAAGTGAAGTTTTTTGCATTTACACAGAGAAAGAGCTCATAAGGGACATGATTCCCCCTCTTCTGCATCAGTGGAAAAAAGCTAATGTGTTATTCAAACCACCTGTACTCAATCAGTATAGAACGATTGAGCTAAAATTAACAAAGCTGTGGCACAAAGCAGTTGAGACATCACTTGGTAAAGAAAAACTAGCAAAGAAAAATAAATTTCTGCACACACTTGATACTCTTCTTGACATTTTTAACTGCCAGTGTCCCATAGAGTTGTGTTCTGAAGCCAATTGTTCTCCCTCATGCAGAAGAGAACCTCACCCTCACATTGATTGTCGCTGTCCTCGTGAGAAGAAGATCCCTGTTTTGGAGCTGGCTTTCATAAAGGCGCAGAGAACAAAGGCAGGAGGCCAAGGAAGTATGCAGATTGGTTCGGCAGATTATTCAGAAACCAAAAAACAGATTGTTATTGCTAAGAAAAAAGAGAAAATCCGAGAGAGGGAAGAAAGGAAGAAAAAGAAGAGTGAAGAAGCCACCCAAGAGATGAAGAGCTCTATCAAGAGGTTTCTCACTTCTTTGAAAGCTCTTCAGATGAACAGAAAGAAGCAACATCAGATGATAGCTCCAAAATGCCATCTGAACCTTCGCCGAAGAGAATGAAATACAACACTAAAGACATCTGAAACATTGCCCTTGCCAGTATTCGCCACCATACGGGGCTACGAGATACTGCAGAGATTGCCACTGCCGCTTGGATAGATGCAGGCCTCATCAGCCGAGAGGATACATCCTTAGTGATAGATCATAATAAGATAAGAAGAGCACAAGAAAAAATAATGAAGGAAATATCTGATCAGCATGAAAGATTTGAAGGAGGAAGGTCTCTCTTGCCTTTTGTTTGATGGAAGAAGAGATGACACAAAAGTTCTCCTAGAGGTAGAGGGAATGGACAGAAAGTTTCCCGGTCTCATCAAAGAAGAACACTACTCTGTGTGTTCCGAACCTGGTGGCCGCTAATTGTTTCACTTTGTTCCTGAAGCAGAAGTAGAAGGCAAGGAACATGCAGAGGCAATTGCTGATCAAATAATATGTTGGCTTCAAGAAAGAAGACTTGACAGTTCACTGCAGGCCGTTGGTGGAGACTCAACTGCGGTGAACACTGGATGGCAGGGCGGTGTTATGACGCATTTAGAGAAAAAACTTGGAAGAAGGCTTGTTTGGATTGTATGTGATTTGCACACAGGGGAACTACCTCTTCGTCGTCTCATCCAGGAACTTGATGGTCCTACAAAGAGCAACAACAAGTGGTCAGGCCCCCTTGGCAACATGCTAGATGAAGCAACGGAATTAGAAATAAATACAAAATTTCCAAAGGTCGAAGTAGGCCCTCCCCTTCCAGTGGTGTCTGAAGAAGTTATCAAAGACCTCAGCACGGATCAATCTTACGCTTATCGTATTGTTCAAGCAATCAGATCAGGAAAGTTGCCTCAAAATCTGGCTCTCTTGGAGATTGGACCCGTAAGTCACAATCGTTGGTTAACTACAGCGATTCGTTTCTGCAGGATTTGGGTTTCCAAAGATGCACTGAAGGGCAAAATGCTACAGAATTTGATGTTGATTGTTGAATTTATTACTGGGTTTTATTTATCTTCCTCACTGGTTCAATGTAAAACTTAATCCAATGTGGATGGAGGGGCCCAACCACATCTTGTTTCAATTACAGCTACTGAGAACCCAAAGGAAAGTAGTGGTGGACATCGTGTTACTGTGGTGAGAAGGTCCGCTTGGTATGCTAGGCCAGAGGCAGTTTTGCAAGCAATACTCTGCAGCCAATGTACCAAAGAGCGAACTGAGGCTGTGGAAATCATTCTAAAGCTTAGAGGAACATCACTAGATGATGACCAGCTGGGAGACTGCTCTGTTCAGCCAAGGAAGGTACCTCCGATAAACGTCAATGCCACGAAATTGTCAGAATTAGTTAACTTGTGTTCGGAAGTTTTGGAGCCACCACTGACAACATGTATAACAAACAAAGATTTAACACAACTTAAAGAGGCCCCAATGCAAGTGCCAAAGTGGCCTTCTCACACTCAGAGTGTGGAGAGATGTGTGAAAATGGTCACAGAAGCAGCTAGTCAAGTTTACAGTCACGAGAGGCGAGAAGGCTACATCAAAGCGCAAGTAGCAAGCCGAATGCTGATGTCAAGGAACCGCAGCAAAAAGGACATGACTGCATTGGTTACTTTCAAATAAAGACTCTGAATGATATCTTATTGCCACTTTAAATGTTGATAGGATGTTTGCGGACATTTGTTATTTTGTTACGAATTTACGGAAAAATGGAATTTTTGAATTAATATTGATGTAGGTAGGAGTTATTTTTTATTGTTTTTGAAGCAAGGATATTATTTTGTATGCCAAATGATTACATCAAATTGCTACCAAATCACATGATTTTCAATTTAGTCATTTCATCCCCAAAATTGACACACCCTAATATACATATATACATACACATATACATGAAAATTATTTCACGAAATTAAAACACACACATACACACATTACATATATACACACACACACACACACACACACATATATATATATATATATATATATATATATATATATATATATATATACACACATATATAGAGGGTGTCCCAAAAGTCGCTATCTATTTTGTTGAAATAGGCTGAATTTCAAATGAATGTTTTAATGACATGTTTGCATGCACCTTTCTAGACAAATAAATGCATTAGATTTCTATTTTAATTATTTTTAAATTTTTAATTAATTTTTTCAGATCCACATCATTGGTGATGGATATGCATGAACGCGTTATGATAGTAACATGTCGCATCAGAGGAATGAAATGTTGTGAAACTAAAGACCGATTCTCAAGGTTTCATAAGCCTGGACCGACAGATAAAGCAATTCGTGAATTGGTGGACAAATTCAAAAGGACTGGATCTGTGCATGATGAAGGAAGAAGTGGACGCCCAAGAACAGTACAACAAAACATTCAATCTGTTCGCATAATGTTCGAAGACGATCAAAGAATGTCAGTTCGCCAAGCATCCCACAGATTGACCATACCCAAAAAACTGCACAGAATCTTGCGTTCGACGCTGAAGAAGAAGTGTTATCACATTCAGCTGTTACACAGCTTACACGAGGAAAATTTTCCAAAAAGAGCAGGAATGTGTGCGGAACTGGTCGAACAAATCCAAAATAACAATTTAATAGACCATATTTTGTTTAGCGATGAGGCGACTTTTCACATCTGTGGTAAAATCAATCGACATAATTGTCGCATCTGGGCTAATGAAAAGCCAACTGAGTTCACTGAATGGGAAAGAAACTCATCTAAAGTCAACGTGTGGCTTGGAATAACGAAGTCTAAGATTTACGGGCCCTTTTCCTTTGCAGAGGCTACAGTGACAGGGCCTGTTTACTTTGATATGCTTCAAAATTTTCTAGAACCTCAACTTCTTGAAGATGGCATTCTCGACAATGTATTCTTTCAGCAGGATGGGGCACCATGTCATTATGCCAGAATTGTTCAGACATACCTAAACGAGCGTTTTTCAAATTGTTGGATGGGACGTGGAGGAAATAGGCCCTGGGCAACGCGATCTTCGGATTTGACCCCATTGGATTTCTTTGCTTGGGGTTTCATGAAGTCAGAGGTCTATCGCAGAAATATTCGAGATTTACCAGATCTGCGAGATCGCATTAGGCAAGCAGCTGAGAAAATAACCCCTGAAATGCTCGGAAATGTGTTCCGCATTGCAGCTGACCGCTTTGAGATTTGCAGAGATACAGACGGAGCACATGTGGAAACTACTAATTAAAGATTTTAATGGTGTAATACTTGTAATTTGTATAGAAATACATCTGTATTCAGGTCAGTGTGACATTTATTTGAAATTCAGCCTATTTCAACAAAGTAGATAGGGACTTTTGGGACACTCTGTAGTATATATATTTACACACACACACACATATATATATACGTACATGCATATATATATATATATATATATATATACACACACACACATATATATATATATATATATATATATATATATATATATATATATATATATATGTGTGTGTAAAGAACGACGCTTGTGTAGAAGAGTCCGCACAAGATGAGGAGAAAAAACGAAGAAATGAATGAGGCACCTCCCAGGAATCGAACCCGGGATCATGCAATTGCCGGTCGGACATGCTAACCAATACACCAAGGTCCCCGATTAGTCAAAAGTCGTAATTCTCCTACATACGAGCGGATTCGAATGCCTCGAGGGACACTTTCTCATGCCGTACGTATATACATTTTAACTGCAAACAACAGTTACGACCCCTCATGCCTCAGTTTCTACTAATAATATAAATAGTATTAATAGCCCTCTCTCTTCCCCTAGTTCCCAACCCTTCGTTCGAGTGCGAAATGGAGCCCCATTGCGAAAAGCAAAGACTTGTCTACCAGTAATAACAAGCAATACGTTTTCTGTTTTAGGTTTCGAAGATGCTGATGAACCGGAAATACGACTCGTTGGCGATTCCATTGTTCGAGGGAAGCTCGAGGAATTCTGTGGGAGAAATCCTCGTCGTAGGCGCCGTTACTGCTACCCTGGTGCAAGGGTGGAGGATATAACTAATAGTGTTGACCATTTTACAGACGGTACCGCCGAGGACCCAACGTATGTTATTCATGTCGGTACTAATAACGTTTTAAATTCTAGATCGGAAGAACTGCTGGCAAGGTACAGGGACTTAATAGAGCGACTAAAGGAGAAAACTAATAAGATTGTCGTAACAGATATACTTCCTCGAATTATCCAACGTAACGATTTCTACAGCAAGGCGACCTATATTAACAATAACCTAAAGTCTCTTTGCCAACAGGAAGGAGTGCATTATGCGAATTTTTGGAACAGTTTCTACGGCAGGAGGGACTTGTTCCTCGAAGATGGACTTCATCTTAATGACGTAGGAGCTGCGCGTTTAGGAAGACTATTTCATAATACTGTCTCTTCTTTTCAGGCTGCCGTAACTCGAACGGTCCCAGCGTAAATTCTACAAGTTTCCCCCGCGCTCGCGAAGGTGTCGTAATTGCAAGCAATTTGAAGGTTCTATCCTTAAATGCTCGTAGCCTACGAAATAAAATAAACGAATTTTTTTCCTTAATTGTTGTAAAGACTATGATTTAATTGCGATAAATGAATCGTGGCTTAGCACTGAAACACGAGACTTTGTAGGGGAATATCAAATTAAAGGTTATAGACTTTTTGTTAAAAACAGAATAGGTAGGCGAGGATGCGGTGTTATGTTGTATATGAAAGATAATATTGCGAACGTTATAGAAGTAAAGCACTCAATTCCAGAACCGATAGATTCGACTATAGCAGAACTTAAATTGAACGATTTCAAACTTCTTTTTGCGGTTATATATAGGCCCCCAAATCAAACAGCTGATACGGACGAAGCGTTATATCGTGAACTAAAGAGAATAATCGGTAGTGAGCAGGCTTTAGTTATGGGTGACTTTAATTGCGCCAACGTGAATTACGATACAATGCAGGGAGACGCGGAAGGTAATCGTTTAGTTAATTTTCTCGAGGATAGCTTTCTTATTCAAAAGGTTGGGGACCTACGAGGTTGGACAGTATTTTAGAGTATAATACGGATGATAGGCTAATTACTGATCTTCAAGTAATAGAACCGTTGAGCAATAGCGATCACAATATGGTAGAGTTTGTCCTCTCAGTAAGTCACTCGAAACCAACTAACTCGACTAAAATTCCTAACTTCCAGCACGCAGACTTTAGTAAATTTCGAAATAAATTTTCACGCGTCAATTTGGAAAACGTAATGGGGAACTCCAACGCAAAACTAATGTGGGAATCGTTCGTAACGGTATTTAGGACTATAAATGAGGAATGTGTACCGTACAAAATTAAGCGTGCGAAAGTAAACAACAAGCCCTTGTGGTTTACTTCTAGAGTACGAGACATTATAAAGAGTAGAGATAGGGCTTATAGGCAACATAAGTGCGATAAAGACAATTTGTTGTTACGAAACAACTACATATCTCTGAGGCGTGAAGCGAAAAGTGTAATAAAAAAGTCCAAGCGCGAATTTGAAATCTCCATAGCTCGTGACGGTAAAGAAAACCCCAAACGATTCTTTCAATACGTCAATAATAGAAATCCACTAAAAAGTGTCTTAAGTCCATTGAAAAATGTAAATGGAGATCTAGTCTCTGAAAACAAGGAAATGGCTACCTTGCTAAACGAATTTTTTACGTCAGTTTTTACTATAGAAGATGTAACGAATATCCCTACGGTCATAGACATAATACCTTTTGATAATGGTAATATTTTGGATAATATTGTCGTTAGTGAAGGGGAAGTAATGCGCTATATTGATAAAATGAAAACGCGTAAATCACCGGGGCCGGATTCCATATATCCCATACAACTAAAAGAATTAAAAGATAGCATTGTTGTGCCGCTAACAAAGATTTTTAATGCGTCTATTTCTGAGAGGTGCGTACCAGATAATTTCAAGTTAGCAAACGTAACACCTATCTTTAAGAAAGGCGATAAAGGTGCGGCGGGAAATTATAGGCCAATCAGTTTAACGTCTGTTGTAGGTAAGCTACTGGAATCAATAATTAAGGATCGTATAGTCGAACACTTAGAAGTGCATAATCTGGTTAGAAATACGCAACACGGTTTTAGGCGAAACAAATCTTGCTTAACTAATCTTTTAGAATTTTTCCAAAGCGTGGTTGACGTTTACGATAGACATCGGGCGGTTGATGTAGTGTATTTAGATTTTCAAAAAGCGTTTGACACCGTGCCGCACAAAAGACTCATTGAAAAAACTAAGGCTCATGGAATCAGGGGTGTAGTAATAAATTGGCTAGAAGAGTGGTTGCGAGGCAGGAAACAGAGGGTGGTCGTTGATGGAGCGGAGTCGTGTTGGGCTAATGTAGCGAGTGGCGTTCCTCAGGGTTCTGTATTGGGCCCCTTGCTTTTTCTTATATATATTAACGATTTAGATGTCGTCCTAGTCAGTACAGTTTCAAAGTTTGCGGATGACACGAAGCTGGGTGGTAGGGCGATTAATGACGAAGATAGAGGTAAAATTCAGGAAGATCTGAATAAAATCGTTGATTGGTCAGTCACATGGCAAATGAGATTTAACGTGGATAAGTGCAAAATTTTGCATATAGGTTCGCGTAACGGTAATTTTGCGTATAGTATGTCAGGGAAAGATTTAACAAGCGTAGAGCAGGAAAAAGATTTAGGAGTTATAGTCACTGGTGATTTAAAAGTAGCGAAACAAAGTACAGCAGCGGTCAATAAGGCGAACAAAGGGTTAGGGTTTATCGCTCGAAATTTTGAGTACAAATCTCGCGATATTATAGTTGCTCTTTATAAATCATTAGTTAGACCCCATTTGGAGTACGCGATCCAGTTTTGGAATCTGCATATGCGCAAAGATATAGACAAAATTGAAAGAGTTCAAAGACGAGCAACTAAGATGATTCCGTCGCATAGGTCAAAGTCGTACGAGGATAGGCTTGAAGAGTTAAAATTGACTACACTCGAGACTAGAAGGCTAAGGGCTGATCTAATCCAGGTTTTCAAAATTATGAATGGGTTCGATAACGTAGACAGAGATAGCTTTTTCGAAATATCTCAATATAATAGGACTAGAAATAACTGGAGTAAGTTGACAAGTAGAAGGTTCGAGACTGCAGTTGCCAAAAACTTTTTTACGCATAGAATAGTAAATAGGTGGAATAGTTTGCCGGTAGAAGTAATTAGTAGCACCTCTATAAACATGTTTAAAAATCGATTAGATGCATATGTTGATAGATTGGGTATAGTTTAAGGTAGTAAAATTAATGGTTGGATAAGAAAGATTTGATACTCTTTTCATTAAAGATCACAATAACCAGACTAGAGGTCATAATATGAAATTATTTAAGCCAAGATCTAGAACAAATTTAAGAAAACATAGTTTTACAAGTGTTGTGGGATATAGGGAGGCAGCATCTTGGGTTAGTGGATACTCTCTGTCCTTACACACCCCATTTAAAGAGATTCCTCTGCCGTAGTTTCATCTCCAGTGATAATGCGCTCCAAAAAGTTTTCACCTTCATTATGATACTGCGCCAAAAGACGAGAGCAGATGTCCACACCTGGATACATCACTATGAACCAGAAAGCAAACGACAGAGCATGCAATGGAAGCATCCAACATCTCCCATTGCAAGGAAGTTCATATCGCAGCCGTCAGCAGGTAAAGTTATGCTAACACTGTTTTGGGATACACGAGGCCCTATCCTTGAACATTATCTAGTGCGTGGAACTACAGTAACAAGTGCATCGTATTCTGACATGCTTCGGAATGAGTTAAAGCAAGCAATTCGCACAAAACGGAAAGGGAGAATGTCGGAAGGTGTTATTCTGTTACACGACAATGCGCGCCCCATACCGTTGTACAAACTAGAAAATGCCTTCAGGAACTTAAATTTGAAGTTCTCGACCATCCAGCCTACAGTCCATACCTGGCACCTTCGGATTTTTACCTGTTTGGACCACTAAAAGACGCTTTGAGAGGTCAGCGATTACAAGGCGATGATGTCCTGAAGGAGGCGGTGCATAACTGGCTACGCACACAGTCAAAAACATTCATTTGTGATGGCATTAGGAAGCTTGTAGATCGCTGGACTAAATGTATTGAGAAACAGGGAGACTATGTTGAGAAATAAATATGTGAAAATAAATTGTGAAAATAAAGAGTGCAGATACTTATTGAATTACCCTTCTGTATATATACATATACACATACACACACATATATATATATATATATACATATACACATACATACATATATATATATATATATATATATATATATATATATATACATATATATACACATATACACACACATATATATATATATATATATATATATACATACTGTATATACACATAGACACACATAACGGGTGTGCCATAAAAAAAGGGTACATTTTAGAAAGGCTATAAACTCAACATTTGTCATTTAATTTTAATAAAACTTCTACACAATAAAACATATGTATTTATCTAAGCAACCAAGTTTTCAGATTAAAATATCAAATAATTCAAATTCTATCAACTTTTAACGAAAGAGGATGATTTCTCTACTTAACATGCAAAAATTATTAAATCTTTATAATATTTTTTTATAAATATAATTTTTAACGTAAAATTTACCTGAAATTATTAAAAAAATTGTTCGAAATGCTTTACTTCCATTTCAATAGCTTTTTTTATTCTTGGTCGGAATATGGGAGAACTTAGCAGAGCGAGTTTACAGGACTAGGATAAAAGATGTCCCTCATTTACGCGAGATCATCATTCAAAAATGGGAAGAGCTTCCATCGGAACAAGTAAATCGAGCACCCACGGGGTACGGATTGTTCTTCATCACGTAGGGCTATAAAGAACAGAAGTCGTAGTAATGGAGTTTCACCCTCTCCCTAGGCGGAAAGTATAGCTTGAAGAGATTTGTACGCCCTCCGAACAAGCTATCACCGCATTTGAGAGGATCCAGCACCATTGAACCTTTGATCGTGTTTATTTCTTCACGGTACTGTCCATCTGTTTCCATCCGTGCATCATACTCATGCTCCCACAAGACTTTGTGATTGAACGGGGAGCTATAAGTTGATCGCGGGTGCGGGTCCACACAAGACTGTCGGCAAGAGATCTAACGTGGATATCTCCTACGATTCCACACTCAGGACTGGGGCATCCGTGCCACCAGCAACCGTTAAAGGAGTACACAGTCTTCTCACCAGTGGCACGGTTTTCGCTTAGACCATCAACCCAAGAAACACAACCATTAACCTTAATGGGTACTTCCCCCGTGTTACGGGCATGCTTTATGTATACACCTGTCTGCTGCTGTATGTGTATGAGCCAGTAAATAGCCTTGTGCCCATAACTTCGGGGATTGTTTCTCTGAATAACGGCTAAGGTGTCTTTAGGCATGAAGTTATTCTTGAACACCGTTAAACATAATGAGGCGATCGTGGTTGCGACTTGCAACGGATCGCATTTGAAACGGGCTATGTACATCCTTCTAAAGGCCTGGAAACATACTCTAAGCACGCGCACATCATTCACGCAATAACTCTCATATTCATCAGCTATATTATAAGGATTAGATTCATTAAAACTGTTGTAGTATCGGTCAAAATCTTCACATTCATATGCACTCATACATTCATAGTTAAAGTAATGTTTGGGTGGAGGTAGTCTTACGTAATTTAAAGTTTCGCTAGTGTGGAATGTGTAAGGGAAATATCCTTTCGAAACTTCAGCGGCTACGCCCATGACCTTGGGCAGCTTTGCTAATTTACAATATGTGAATAATAAAGTGTCTTTAAACTGTACATTACCTCTTATTTGCATCTTTATTATTTTGTTCCCTCTTTTCACGGGATCACCTGTAAATATCTCAGATGACTCGTGCTCAAGCAACTCCTTATAAAGTAACTGTGTCAAATTTTGCCCCGCTATGGGCAAGAATATACACAGTCATTTTTTTTAACTTTTCCGCTAACTTGACAATATAGGACACAAAGAGTGTCACACTGTCACAGGGATATCGTGGGCATTCGTTTTAAAACGTTTGTCCGTTTGCCACATTTGTGACACTCATCACAATCGATCTCCATGTACTCACCACAGATAGTCTGGCTTACAAGTAAATGTGGAATAACCCCTTTGGTTTCAGAATTCGTGTATGTTTCTATATCGTAGTACACAGTTATACAAGCGCTATTTTTAGGCTTAGCGTCTTTTATATAACATACATATTTTACTTCAACCGCCTTATATTTTCCAAGGCATGTAGAACAGTGAATTTCATCACATTTATGCTTGAAATTCCCCCAATTATCCATCATATGAAACATACCACATTCACAGATTCCCATTTTCCTGCACGTGCCAATTGATTTATGGAGCTCAAAACAGTTATTATTGAAATATGTGCGTCTACACACATCACAGTCCCTCTTCTCAGCTTCAACTACACGGCTTTCACATTTGGAACTTTTACCCTGCTCACATACCCACAAATCATGATGTCGTCCATATTTTCGACTTTTATCATAATTCTTTATATTCCTTATATTACGGATGGGGAGATACGTTGTTCCTTGACAGCCCTAAATAAGTAGGGGTATTGTACGATCTCTCACACAGCTTTTAAAAACATACACAGTCCTACGATGATCATCCATTTCAAATACAAATACAAGAACATTCATTTCCTGTTCTACCATTCTCAGATCCTCAGGGCCCATATACAGTCAAATTCAAGTTTACAGTCTACAGCTAGTTTACGGGCACGCTCCACTACCGTAGGCAACCAAATTTTTGGGGTCCGTGTATTTAGTACAGTAAACATACGAGCTAAGACTACTGCTATAAAGCCGCAACCGCGATCGACGTTTATATGCCGTCTATAAGTAGCCTGAGAATTGAAGTTAAGAGTATAAGGTGTGGCATTATGACCCGCAACATGGAATACACGGTCAATATTTACCGTGAAGTTGTCCATATTGAACGCTATACTACTTTAAGAAGCTTGCATTACACGGCCTAATATCTACTCTATATCTTCAGCTGCCATGCGTCTGAATGGTATTACTACCCAAAAATCATCTACATCTCCGAAATCTGACCAGAACTTGAAGGACAGCCTCGTCCTGGCTTCACGTTCTTCGCGGTTCTGAAGGGCAAACTCTACAATACGTTCAACTATGAGCCGTAGTCCGTGTCCAACACCATTGCTATACATGGATGTCGGATCAACCCTGACTATACACCGATTTCTAGTCAAGGCTGGGGTGGGGCTAGCGGTGAGCACCAATTCGAATGTTATACCATCCTCTACAGAACAAGAAGCTGCTGCGGCTGTGGAAGATATACCCGGAATTGAACAGGAATAAGGGGGTTATATTTTTATTTGAGGAAGGTACTATTCTGGAGTTGTGTCGTAAGACTTAGATTGTTGGGGCTCTATTACTGGTGGTCTCTTCGTCATACCTCCGCTTTGAATTGTCCCGTGCTACAGGTATCATTGGTGTGGACTCGGCAATGGGGATGGAGTCTGTTATCACAACTACACTGTCGTCGGGGTCATCTGTAATATCGATGATGGTGTGCTGTACCTAATCGTCATTCACGGTTCTGTGGGAGAAGAGAAAAACAAGACTGTAGAATATAAGGATCATCACTTAAATATTTATTATATTTTGTAAATGACCCACCTAGGAGTGTGACGTGTGAAAAATGGATTCTGTAGAAAAATTCAGGTTCACGAGCCCATCCACATGTATTATATCTGGCCCTACAGGATGTGGTAAAACTGTGTTTATGCTTAAAATCATTAAAGAAAAGGGACAGATGTTCTCAAAATTTGTGCATAAAGTTATATGGTGCTATTCGACGTATCAATCAGTGTTCAACGAGTACCAAGATGATATTTTGTTCCACAAAGGTGTATATGACGTTAATTCATTAAAGGGAAATGAACATACAGTCATTGTAATTGAAGAGCTCATGTTGGAGATGGATAAAACGTTTGCCGAGACATTTACAGTATTCTCCCACCATGTTAACATAAGCGTGTTCTTCATCAGTCAGAATCTATTTTTCAAAGATAGATACATGCGCGATGTGTCGTTAAATACACAATATCTAGTCTTATTTGCGCAACTTAGAGATGTATCTCAAATTGGGATATTAGCCAATCAAATGTTCCCGAATCAGCGTAAGGAGTTTTTGGAAGTTTATAAAGAAGCTACAAGCCCGCGTTACGGATATTTGCTCTGAACCTTCATCCACGAAACACGTTTATCGTGCTTCTAAGAACGAATATATTTCCAAATGATCTTGAAACGGTGTATATTCCAGAATGACAAAGAGGTTAAAGAAATACCATGAATTATTAAAAATCTAACATCGACTGCCCCGGGTAATGCAACAGATGTTTGTTAAAAATATTGACTCCGACTTTTTAAAATGCATCTGTGAAATCTGTCTTAACCTTATAAATTGCAATGTATCAATGAAACCCCCTCAGAAGGCTCGCCTTCGCCGTTACAAGAACATAATACGTGCAATTGCTCGTAAAAGTCAAACTGTGGGGGAAGAAAAACGAATTATTGTACAAAGAAGAGGGTCATTCCTCCCCATCTTATTTTCAGTTTTGGGTCCTTTACTGACTAGATTAATATAATGAAGAAAGTGGTAGCGATTCCACACGAGGTGTATGCTCGGTCAAAATTCAGCTCGAAGTTCGAAGAATCCATACTCGGTTCTAAAACCCCGTAAAAGCAGGCTTAAAAGAATGGAAATAGTATGTAACATGGCGCCTAACCATTTCTACGTCACACTACCGTCCTCCTCGTCCCTGTCTGTACATCCAAACAACACCCTGGCTAACTTTGTAACAGAACTCCATGTACCCATTGAATTGGGTCGTGATTCGTTTGAGGTGGGGATATGCGAAATTCAGCTTGACACCCTCTTTTTAAATATTGATTATGAAGATCCCGTTTTTACGATTCTTAGAGACCTTGATGAGTGTGAAAAAGCCGGAGTAACTTGGGATGAAACTATACGTATCGCCCGGACTGAGGATGCACGGTATTACAGTAAAATAGTAACACTAGGTCCAGGCCGTTATGGTGCAGCTGAGGATGTTGTGAGAGACTTAAATGTAAGTTTAAAAAACTGAAATCTTACGGCTGATTTAGTATACGAAATCGTAGACAAAGAGAACCCTGCACATACTCTAATCCTAAAATCAAAGGCTAACAGAAATATTAAAGACAAAGGCTGTTCAAAATTATAACCTAGGGGCGATATCGATCAGCCTTCCAAAGAGATACCTTTGACGAGGTACAACATGACTTGTCCAGCCTAATGAATCAGATGAAATTGGAGAAATTGGCTGATGGCTATAAACCCCGAGACATGTGCTACATTTACAGCAATATAGTGGAGCACAATTTGTTGGGGATACCCAGGCACGCCTGCTACGCATTGCTCACATCCCCAATCATAGAGGGAAGAGTTTGATTATTACATATGACAGACCCCATTATGTGACAGTCGCAACTAATCTAATAACCAATATCTCAATATATATAAGAACGATTGATGGAAAAAATTTACCATTCGGTGATGGGAGCTTAACAGTGAAGCTGCACTTTCGACGCACTGAGTTAAAATGAACAGAAAGCCATTCACAGTCTATCGAGGGGTGAGATACCAGCGTGTTAGTGGACTTGGATCCATTTTTTCAACCATACTACGTACGGCTGTCCCTTTGCTGAAGAGGAGTGCCAGATACCTCGGGAGGAATGCGTTACAATCAGGTCTTAACAAGGAAGAAGGCATATTGGCTGGGGCTAAACCTAAAGAAGCTCTAAAAAAACACTTAAAGCGTACACCGGGCGAAATCGTCAAAGATGCAAAGAGAAAAATGCGTGGTGATGGAAAGAAGAAGAGGGCTGTCCGGAAGAAGGGATTACCACCACGTAGCATTAAACGTAAAAGGATATCAAAAAAGAAGTGTTCTAAGCGAATGAAACCTATGGTTGACCATTTTTTTGAATGATATAAGATAAGGACATTGATCTCATGAATCATAGTTTGTTTACTACTTGTCGAGAGAGGAGGCACTATTTCTAACTTGTCATAGCACGCTTCATCCATCCGTATAGTTCACAATGTTGTAAATCGGAGCTGTCCCTCTTTGACATGCCCCCAACTCAAATTTCTATTGAACACAGTGACTTTATTACAATTAACCCTTTAAACACAATTAGTTCCCCGAGTGCCCCTATAGAATTCGTGATGCCCATCTCAGGCCCTTACGTTTTTGACTCAGGCTGTGTGCACATGTACAGTAAGCTACGTATAGCCCATTCTGATGGAACAGACTGCGATAACAAATATGCTGTATACCATGAAACAAACTTTCTGCATTCCATATTCAACCAGTGTGAAGTATATTTAAATCAGGTCAACATATCGGCAGGAACGGGGTACTATCACATACGAGCCTTTCTGAAAAATGTGCTGAATTTTTCCAAAGAAGCGAAGGATAAAGTGCCGAGGGCTATTATCAAGCTAAAGACGAAAGTAGTATAAAGTACAAATTTAAAAATTCTAAATAGAAGATATATGAATGTTTTGGACGCCTGCATACAGACTTCACATTCCAGGAGAAGTTGCTTGTGAATGGGATGGATATGAAAATAAGCTCACCCGCACGAATCCTGAGATCTGTTTAAATCTGGATGCTGATCAAGAAGAGGGAGCAAAACCCGTTGTGATTCACATTATGGAAACATATCTTCGCGTATGGCGAGTGTAATTAAGTTCACCAAAACAAATAGAAATTGAGAAAAATTTACTACTCGCCACGGTAAATACCTAATTAACAGAGTGCAGATCAAACTATACACTGTTCCAGCAGGGTTGGCATCGAAACGGATAGAAAACTTCGCCATGGGAAATCTACCTAAAGGGATATTAAAAGGAATGCAGGAACACAATTCGGTGAATGGAAAATATAAAAAGAATGCCTTTAAATTCGAGAATTTCGGCCTTAAAAATATAACTATACGTTAATAGCGTTGCGTTGCAGGGGACATTGGATACGGACTACTCATCAGACGCTATGTTTCCCGCTTTGCGCGAGAGCATATAGTAATCTGGCCCATATTGCAGGTGATTGTGATGAGCTCGGGATTGGGGTTACGCAGAAAAAATTCATCGAGCAATTTAACCCTTATTCGTATGCCATCACACCTGACTTATCTGCTAGTGTAAATCACACTTAAGTCCACATCAGATGGAAACATCTCAGTCAGATTGGAATTCGCCAAGCCGATAGACGCGCCTATTAGTGCACCAGAATACCTCGAATCACAAGCCCTAATAGAAGTTGACAAATTTATGAGCGTTGTTACTGACTTTTAAAATGGACGCGAATACACTTCAGAGAGTAATGAATAGTGAACGAATCACACGTTCCAAATTTATCGGTGTGTTTGCGAAGAATGAAACATTGAAATTGCCAACTACAAGAGATTGCGGTAGTCTTACTCTGAACACAGATGTTGGTAGTGAAGGGATTCATTGGTTTGCAATCTATTTTAAAAATAGGGACCGAATGTACTATTTTGATTCACTCAGCACTCAACACTGGAGTGACCCTGTTATTTTAAAATTTCTCGATCAGATGCAAATCCCCGAAATTGTATAGAATCCCTTCCGCCTACAAGGGTATTTTAGTAATACTTGTGTGATGTACTGCTTTTCATTTCTCATGCATATATCACGTGGTAAAGAATTTATAAATTTTTTAAAATTATTCGACCCGTTTCACACTCAACGAAACGACGAAATGGTATGCAGACAGATAAAAAGCCGTTTTCCGATTGTGCGTACTCGTTGTATATTATGATGTTTTGTTCGTGTATATATATATATATATATATATATATATATATATATATATATATATCTAACCAATAATGTTAGTTTGTATATTCTGTAGCTTAAGATGGTTATTGTACTAAAAACATGATTTCTTTCATTTAATAAACTGATGAAAATACATTGTGTCTTCTTCCCCCCCCCAAAAAAAAAGATCGGAACATAAGAAAAAACTAACATTACTTCGTTAATGATGTGACAATCGCTGGGTTGACTACTCGATAAAACTTCTACCTCCGTATTCAGGTCCATGACATGCGTTTCTTCAAAACGAAAATATTGTCTAACGCGTGTCAAATCCTTATCGGACCTTTAAAGAGAAAGGATAACTAATTAGTTCATACTGATTCTATTTAATAAAAACCCAATTGCTTAAAACATATGCAGAGTATACATATAGTGAGAGTATTACAATGTGAAGATACCTTTGAACCGTTCAGAGAAGTTCTTTTAAGAGAAAATGCCGAAAAACATTTATTATGGAAATTAAAAATTATTTAAACTCACAAATGATATATATATATATATATATATTATATACTTTTCAACCTTTCAAATGTTCCGTGCGATGAATCCTCATTTCAAGAAGGTCAGTATTGTCGCCCCCTCCTCTCAAGTTGGACTGGTGAGTAGTGAATTGGGTTCTTGTACTTTCCACCTCACATAGCCAGGTACATCCGGCCCATCGGGGAATGTTCTGTTCCAGGCGTCTAATCTTCTTTTGTATTCGATGGATTTTAGGTCCTCCCTTTTTCTCTACCGTAACAATTGAAATTTCTCAGTGTTAAACTTCATATTTTTGTCTTCCGCACATTTTTAGATTCTCGTCATGTCTCTTTGTAGAGATCCTATAATCTCTAGGTTTCTTATTTTTCTACTGATCTTTGTGTCGTCGGCAAAGGATGTTAATGTGATGTCTCCGGTAACGTCCTCATCTATGACAGCATGATTATGAAGATATTCCTTGCACTGTAACGACTTGCCGCCGCTCACTAAGGAAATTATATATCCAATTCCCTACTTTTCCTCTTATCCCAAACATTTCAGTTTATGTATTATGATTCCATGGTCACACTTGTGAACGCTTGGGTAGTAGTAGTTGGACTGGGGATCGTTTTCAGATGGTGTAGCGACCCATGGTTAGGATTCCATAACCAATGTAACTTTACCTAACCTAACCCATGTTCAAAATGGGGAAACTTGAGGATCAAGCTGAGAGTAGTGTGCGTGCAAATATATAATAATGCAAAATACTTGAAAGCACCGTGCCAACGTGCGAGTGGGCAATTCACTCATTCACCTTGAGATGTGAGCATTGAAAATAAAACTGCGGAGAAAATAAGCAAAATTGGATAGAGGCACACCTTAATTATTTGTGAAGGTGACCAATCAGGACTTCATTGCCCAAAGCGTGGGCCCGTTGTAGTGGTGTTACGCCAGCTGATTTGTACACAGATTTAACATAGCCCTCCCTGTTACATTGACAACCAAACAGCAAACTTACGATCTGCCGATTAGTCATTTTGGGGCCGTGCTTGGGGATCATGCATATAAAAGTGAGTATTTTCAGCTGGAACTCACAGCAGTTATTTTCACGAGTAAATAAACAAACACATTCCCTCCGTCATGAGTCAGTGACAACAACTTTACAGTTTACCGGCTTTATATGAAGATGGAGACACTGCCGCGGTGTCTACAATTAATCTATAACGCAACCGATCGGGACGGACTATTTCCAACGCATACCCTTGAAGATATTGGCAATGACGCCCCTGAAGATCCGGCGCAAGGGATTGCCAGTGAAATGTAAGTGTATAAATTTATGTACCTGTATTTCTATTTTTTGTGACCTATATATTTATTCGCGTGTGACACGGGTCGAATAATTTTTAAAAATTTATAAATTCCTTAACACGTGACATGTGCATGAGAAATGAAAGTCAGCACATCTCCCAAGTATTACTAAAATATCCTTGTAGTCGGTAGGGATTCCATACAATTTAGCTGCTCGAGAAATTTTAAATAGCAAGGTAAAATGTTTAATTAAAATAGCAGGTATCCGCAATTTTTAAATATAGATTAGTTTGCAATAGTAATTAATATTATGGTGAAGTCCTGTTTTGATATTTCTATTTGTCAAAAATCGTTGAATTTTTAAAACTTATAAAAATCAAGACTCCTTTGCAAGTTTTAAATAATTTTATAAATACCATAATAAATTTATTTGAAATGATTTTCGGCATTTTCTCTTAAAGGGTCACAAACTTCTCTGAGCGGTTTGAAGATATTTGATACTCGATAGTGTAACTCTCTTCATATATATATATATATATATATATATATATATATATATATATATGTAGTCTGCATATGTTTTGATGGAAAAACAATTGGGTATTTATTAAAAAAGTTTCAGAAAATGTTTGAACTAATCAAATTAATTTAAAATTATCCTTTCTCTTTAAAGGTCCGATGAGGATTTGACTCGTGTTATACAATCTTTTCGTTATAATTTTGAAGAAACGCATGTCGTGGACCTCAATACGAAGGTAAAAGTTTTACTGCGCATTCAATCCAGCGATTGCCACATCATTAACGAAATAATGTAAGCTTTTTCTTTTCCTTATGTTTTGGGGAAGAGCTTTTTTTTTTCGTGTGTTTCGGGTAAGAAGAAGACGCAATATATTTTCATCAATTTATTAACCCAAGAATGCATAACCCGGATAAATATAACACCCGGCGTCCCTCAAAGGCCCGGGTTATTCACTGCAGGGTTAAATGATAAAAATCATGGTTTACAAATTAGTAAAAAATTTTATAACCATCTTAAATTAGTTTCCATTACATTTTAAATAAGCTACAGAATACACAAACTAATATTATTGGAGGCAATATTGATGCAATTATTCATTTTATATATACGATCAAAACATTATACTATACAACGAGTGCGCACAATCGGAAAACGGATTTTTATCTGTCTGCATACCATTTCGCCGTTTCGTTGAGTGTGACACGGGTCGAATAATTTTTAAAAATTTATAAATTCCTTAACACGTGAAATGTGCATGAGAAATGAAAGTCAGCACATCTCCCAAGTATTACTAAAATATCCTTGTAGTCGGTAGGGATTCCATACAATTTAGCTGCTCGAGAAATTTTAAATAGCAAGGTGACTCCAGGGATGATTCTCGAGTGATTTAAAATAGTACATGCGGTCCCTATTTTTAAAATAGATTGCAAATCAATGAATCCCTTTACCACCAATAACATATGTGTTCAGAATAAGACCACCGTATTCTCTCGTAGTTAGCAATTTCAATGTTTCATTCTTCGCAAACACAGATAAATTTGGAACGTGTGATTCGTTCACTATTCATTACTCTCTGAAGTGTATTCGCGTCCATTTTAAAAGTCAGTAACAACGCTCATAAATTTGTCAACTTCAATTAGGGCTTGTGACTCGAAGTATTCTAGTACACTAATAGGCGCGTCTATCGACTTGGCGAATTACAATCTGACTCAGATGTTTCCACTCTGATGTGGACTTAAGTGTGTATTTATACTAGCAGATAAGTCAGTTGTGATATCAAACGGGCAAAGGTTAAATTGATTGATGAATTCATATCCATATCCCCAACCAACGCAACGCCATTAACGGATAGAGGTGTAGTTTTAAGGCTGAAATTCTCAAATATAAAGGCACTCTTTTTATATTTTCCATTCACTGAAGCATGTTTCTGCAATACAATTAATATACTTTTAGGTAGAACTCGCAGGGCGATGTTTTCTATCTGTTTCGATGCCAACCCTGCTGGTACCGTGTATAATTTGATCTGTACTCTGTAAATTGGGTATTTTATTGTGGCATTTAGTACATTTTTTTCAATTTCTATTTGTTTAAACGAACTTAGCTTCACACGGAGTACGCGTTGGTATGTTTCCATAATATGAATCACAACAGGATTTGACCGTCTTCTTGTTCAGCACCCAGATTTAACAGATCTCAGGATTCGTGTTGGTGAGTTTTATTTTCATATCCATCCCATTCACAAGCAACTTCTCTTGGAATGTGAAGTCTGCATGCAAGCGTCCAAAACATTTATATTCATTCTCTTTAGAATTTTTAAATTTGTCTTTTATATTACTTTCGTCTTTAGCTTGATAATAGCCCTTGGCACTTAAAAAGGTATCCTTCGCTTCTTTGGAAAAGTTCACATTTTCCAGATATGCTCGTAAGTGATAGTACCCCGTTCCTGCCCATATGTCGACCTGATTTAAATATACATCACACTGGTTGAATATGGAGTGCAGAAAGTTTGTTTCAGGGTATACAGAATATTTGTCATCGCAGCACGTTCCATCAGAATGGGCTATACGTAGCTTAGCATACATGTCCAAGCAGCTTGGGTTAAAAAAGTAAGGGACTGAGCTGGGTATCACGAATTCTATTGGAGCACTCGGGAAACTAATTGTGTTTAATGGGTTAATTGTAATAAAGTCACTGTGCTCAATAGAAACTTGAGTTTGGGGCATGTCAAAGAGGGACAGCTCCGTTTTACAACATTGTGAATTACACGGATGGATGAAGCGTGTCATGACGAGTCAGAAATAATACCACCTCTCTCGACAAGTAGTAAACAGTCAATGATTCATGATATCAATGTCCTTAGCTTATATTAAAAAATTGGTCAACCATAGGTTTCATTCGCTTAGAACACTTCTTCTTCGATATCCTTTTACGTTTAATGCCACGTCATGGTAATCCTTCTTCCGGACAGCCCTCTTCTCCCCATCACCACGCATTATTCTCTTTGCATCTTTGATGATTTCGTCCCGTGTACGCTTTAAGTGTTTTTTAAGAACTTCTTTAGGTTTAGCCCCAGCCGTTATGTCTTCTGCAGTGTTAAGACCTGATTGTAGCGCTTTCCTCCCGAGATATCTGGCACCCCTCTTCAGCAAGGGAACAGCCGTACGTAGTATGGTTGAAAAAATGAATCCAAGTCCACTACCACGCTGGTATCTCACACCTCCATAGACTGTGAAAGGCTTTCTGTGCAGTGTGTGGCGGTGTTCTACGAAGATCTCTTCTCACATCAGGCTCTGTGCGCGCACCTCTTTCTAAAATCTCGATTGGTGTTGTCCCAATCGTGCGATGGTGTGATCGGATGTATGATAAGGCCAATGATTCCAGAATGTCTGTATATCTGTATGTGTTTTTATGTGTAAAATAGCGGTGCATGCGTTCCTTCATGGTACGTTGAACTCTTTCAGCTAAAGAGGCGTTATATATAGAATTGGTAGTGTTGTAGCTGATATTAAACTCTGTCAGCATGTTCTGAAAAGTTCGGCATATAAATTCTTTCCCCAAATCCGTCCAAAAATACCCTGGAACCCTGTTTTCTTTCAACATCAACGTTTTGGTGGCTTTAGCAACTGTTTCGGACGATTTATTTTTCAGAGGAATTAGCCACAGATATCTGGAGAATACATCTATTATGAATAGGATGTAGCGGTAAACATCATTATACACTGAATATCTTTGCATGTCTGTTATATCTGCTTGCCAAATAGAGTCAATCAATGCCGCTGTTGTCTTGGTAGTTTTAAACCTCTCACAGGCTTACGAAGTGTATAAACGTCCTGCTCCCGCAAAAAAGTCTCAACA
The DNA here is from genome assembly GCA_023014485.1 of Bathynomus jamesi. Lineage (NCBI taxonomy): Eukaryota > Metazoa > Arthropoda > Malacostraca > Isopoda > Cirolanidae > Bathynomus > Bathynomus jamesi. Next base: position 880,234 of record JAJOZX010000203.1, on the reverse strand, counting down.
TCTTGTTTCCCTACTCCATCATTGTAAACACTTCTGTACAATCTATCTACGCCAGCGTAGGAGGCTCGGCTAGAAAAGTCATAATAACGATTTCTTAATATGTTAACCATATGCGTATTTTAGAGGCGCGTGGATAGGGTTGACCGTTGTTATTGTTTAGCCTCTTCTTTCTCCTCTTCAGAGGTGCTACCGCTGGGGGGATTGGCGTTCTCAATTATGGCACATGCGATGCATGTTTCAAGTATTTTAACCTGTTCAGATTCCCTATCATTGTTTTGGGGACATTTATTTGTTGTAGTTTGGCTTTAATATCCTTCCATCCTGATGGTGAGGGCCTATCCCATTTTATCACCAGATCTTGGACGATATCGACGATATTCGATCCCTGTACCTTTGCTCCTTTCACAATGATCTCACCTGTCCAGTGTATGTTGGGATCCTTACTCAAAAGATTATAAAGAATGAAACCTTTATTCCTCAATGTATGTGAGAGGGTGCTTTTTAATACATTCTCGATATGTTGTGGGGCCGACACGTTATTCTTTGGTTGGTCAGCTCTATCGTCGGACAGAGGTCCTATGTCGCCATGCTCATCGTTGGCCGTGCTGTGCCTAATAACCACGGGGATCTCTGTCGGATTCTTATAATTTTCGTACTCATGAAGAAACTTCTGCAAAACTTCTTGGTATAAATTCTTTTTTCATCAGGTGTTTCTTCACTGTGTAATAGGGCTAACAATTCGCCTTCCATTCTTTTAAGCCTGCTTTTACGGGTTTCTAGAACCGTGTCCGGACTCTTTGAACTATGCAGTGAAGCACACAACTCGTGTGGAATCACTACCACTTCCTTCATTATGTTAATCTAGTCAGTAAATGCTCCAAAACTGAAAATAAGATGGGGAGGAACGACCCTCCTCTTTGTACAATAATTCGTTTTTAGTTCCCCACAGACTGACTTTTACGATCGAGTGAATGTATTATGTTTTGGTAACGGCGTAGGCGAGCCTTCTGAGGGGTTTCATTGATACATTGCAATTTATAACGTTTAGAAGATTTCAAAGATGCATTTTAAAAAGTCAGAGTCGATATTTTTAGAAAACATCTGTTTCAATATGCATTGCCCGTGGCAGTCGATGATATATTTTTATTAATTCATGGTATTTCTTTAGCCTCTTTGTCATTTTGGAATATACATCATTTCAGGCTCGTTTGGTAATATATTCGTTCTTAGAAGCACCCTAAACGCGGATGAAGGTCACAAAGCAAATATCCGTAACGTTGATTTGTAGCTTCTTTATAAACTTCCAAAATCTCCTTACGCTGATTCGGGAACATTTGAGTGGCTAATATCCCAATTTGTGATACATCTCTACGTTGCGCAAATAAGACTATATATTGTGTATTTAACGACACATCGCGCATGTATCTATTTTTGAAAAATAGATTCTGATTGATGAAGAATACGCTTATGCTAAGATGGTGGGAGAACATTGTAAATGTCTCAGCAAACGTTTTATTAATCTCCAACATGAGATCGTCAATTACAATGACTGTATGTTCATTTCCTTTTAACGAATTAATGTCATATACACCTTTTTGTAACAAAATATCATCTTGGTACTCGTTGAACACTGATTGATACGTCGAATAGCGCCATTTAACTTTATGCAGAAATTTTGAGAACATGTCTCCCTTTTCTTTAATGATTTTATGCATAAACACCGTTTCACCACATCCTGTACGGCCGGATATAATACATGTGGATGGGTTCGTGAACCTGAATTTTTCTATAGATTCCATCTCTAACACATCACACTCCTAAGTGGGTCATTCAAAAAATATAATACAAATTTAAGTGGTGTTCATTATATTCTACCTTCTTGTTTTTTTTCTTCCACAGAACCGTGAATGACGATGAGGTACATCATCATGTCTCCATCATCGATATTACAAACGACCCAGATGATAGTGAAGTTGTTGTCACAGACTCGATCCCCGATAACGAGCCCACACTAGCGATACCTGTAACACGGAACAATTCAAAGCGTAGTCATGATGAAAAGCCTTCCACGTCAGGTATAAAGCGTGCCAGGATTGCGCCGATTGCAATGGTCTACAAATTTTGAAAAAGTTTGTGCTTCGGATATAAAATGTGTTTCTTATTATGGATTTTGGGGTGCTGAAAACGAATATAACCATAAAAACAGTCGATTGGCTACAGTTTCCAAGAAAATTTAAGTTACACATTTTGCGTATATGTATACCATATATTAGTAACATACCTGTATAATGCAGTCACTTATATTGACTGAACCCGTCGCTTCTTTGCTTGTCTCTTGTATTCAACTTCTGGAGCATCTCTTTTTATTGTCCAGCAGTAGTCTGCTAACAATGATGGACTCCATTTCCCTTGGTAGCGTTTCTCCATCGCTGAGATATCCTGCTGGAAACGTTCACCATGTTCATCGCTGACTGCTCCGCAGTTGGCCGGAAAAAATTCCAGGTGCGAATGGAGGAAATGTATCTTTAAAGACATATTGCAGCCCATTTTTTGATAGGACAACAGCAGGTTTTCCATCAGCTCCCTGTAATTGTCAGCTTTGGTATTTCCGAGAAAATTGGTTGCTACTAACCGGAAAGCATTCCACGCTGTCTTCTCCTCACCACCTAGGATACGGTCGAACTCTTCATCTCTAAGAAGCTCGCGGATCTGTGGACCAACAAATACACCCTCCTTGATTTTTGCTTCACTGAGCTTTGGGAATTTACCACCGAGGTACTTAAAAGCTGCCCCCGTTTTATCCATTGCTTTAACAAAATTTTTCATGACGCCCAGTTTGATGTGTAAGGGCGGTAACAAAATCTTGCTCGATTCTACAAGTGGAGGATACTGAACATTTTTTGTTCCAGGTTCCAATGAGTGTCGGAGTGGCCAATCCTTCTTGATGTAATGAGAAGTCCTAGCCCGACTATCCCATTCACACAGAAAACAGCAATACTTAGTGTAGCCCGGCTGCAGTCCAAGCACGATAGCAACAACTTTCAAGTCACCACAAACCTGCCACTGATGTTTGTCATAGTTTATGCAGTTTAAAAGTCGCTTCATGTTGTCATATGTTTCCTTCATGTGGACTGCATGACCAACTGGAATTGATGGCAATACGTTGCCAACATGCAACAAAACAGCTTTTAGACTTAACTTCGATGAATCAATGAACAGTCTTCACTCATCAGGATTGTGAATAATGCTGAGAGCTGCCATCAGACCATCGATGTCGTTGCAAGCTACAAGGTCACCTTCCATGATGAAGAATGGGACAAAATCTTTTTGACGGTCACGAAACTTACACACTCTAACATTTTCAGCGAGGAGATTCCACTGCTGCAATCTGGAGCCCAACAGCTCTGCCTTACTCTTTGGCAGTTCTAAATCTCTGATAAGGTCGTTTAATTCATTCTGAGTTATCATGTGCGGTTTAGAAGATGTCAAGTTATAAACAAACTCACGGTCTTGTGAAATTGAAGGCTCACAAGTTTCGCAGGTTCATTCATTCTTCTCGTCCTCTGACTCCAGGGAGAATGAGTGTGGGGGCTCAGGAACGGGTAGTCCTTCGCCGTGAGGTACCGGGCGTATAGCAGAGGGTATATTCGGATATTGTAAAATCCACTTTTCTTCTTGCAAATACCTTTCTCGACTGGAGGCACCATGCAGAAGTAACAATTGCTGACATGATCGGTTGGCTCCCTCCACACCATTGGCACTGCAAAAGGCATAGATTTCCTTTTGCGATTCAACCACTGGCGAAGGTTTGTTGCACAAGTATTGCAGCATATGTGTGGGCCCCAGCTCTTGTCCTGATCTCCAATCTTACAGCCAAAATAAAGGTGATAGGCTTTCCTAATCACGGCGGTTATAGCACGCTTTTGTGATGCAAAAGTCAATTCTCCACAAACATAACAGAAGTTATCTATACTGTTCACGCAATTACGAGGCATCTTTGTTCAAATTAGGCTGAAGAAAATTCAGTTTCTAAAGCAAACACTAAAAAGAGTTTGACAAGGGTGCACTGTATGACTTTTGCGAATGAACTGATGCTGTGGCGTAATATGTAGACGCCTGTGACACATCTACGCCTTGACTCTACTGAGCATGCGCGTAGTTATATATTTTTTTATTTTAATAAATTAATGTAATTACATTGCATTTTAATAATTTTAAATTAGGTAAGGTTAAGTTAGGTTAGTATTCCATTTATATTAATATCAAAAACATTATGGGAAGCAATATGTTAAAATGATCCAATCTATTTTTTAATAAATAATTTACAAATACATAATGTAATAGATAAATTTAAAATTACATTTTATTGTATATATATGTATATATTTACATTAATTTATTAAAATAAAAAATATAACTACGCGCATGCGCAGTAGAGTCAATGCGTCGATGTGTCACAGGCGTCTACATATTACGCGATAGATGCAGTCCAGTTAGTAGGGTGCAGATTTGCCTGATATCTTTATAAATAGAGCCAATTGGCAATTTTAGGCATCATTTTCATATTCAGTGACCCAAAATTAGTAAAGATTGACTACTTTTATTTCCGAAGCATTTTGGCTGTAGACCAGTGTTGTTAGAACCCCAGTAATAGAGCTCTAACCCTCTACATCTTACGACAAAAACCCCAGACTAGTACCTTCCTCTTCAATTCCTCTACAGTAGCTTCTCGTGCTGTAGAGGAATGTATAATATTCGAGTTGGTGCTCACCGCCACCCCTACCCCACCCTGACTAGAAATCGGTATATAGTCAGGGTTGATCCTGGCTGCATGTATAGCACTGGTGTTGAACACGGACTACGACGCCTAGTTGAACATATTGTGGAGTTTGCCCTTCAGAACCGCGACGAACGTGAAGTCAGGGCGAGCTGTCCTTCGCGTTCGGTTCAAACAACGGGGATGTAGAAGATTTTTGGGTAGTAATACCATTCAGACGCTTCGCAATTGTAGATAGAGTATATATTAGGCCGTATAATGCAGTACTCTCAAAGTAGTACAGCCTTTAATATGGACAACTTCACGGTTGATATTGACCGTGTGTTCCGTGTTGCGGGTCACAGAGCCACACCTTATACTCTTAACTTCATTCTCAGGCTATTTATAAACGGCATATAAACGCCGATTGTGGTTGCGGCTTTATAACACTACACCTTTTCACTCTCAAATTAAAACAACTGAATTTCAAATTAAAATAAATGAATTTCAAATTAAAAGAAATGAATCTCAAATTAAAAGAAATGAATCTCAAATTAAAACAACTGAATTTCAAATTAAAACAACTGAAGTTTAAATCAAAGCAAGTGAAATACAATTTAAAATATATGAAAGTCAATTTAAAACAGAGATTGTGTAAAATCTGAATGTGCATCGAAAGCTTTTATTTTATAGCTGGTGGGAGTACTTGGCATCTGAAACACGTTGGCAACATTCACAAGTCCCTAGCAACCGTTGCTATCCATGACTCGACTCTCTCAGTTACCAAGGACGTCCTCTCTGACCCAGCCAGCTCTCACTCGCTCTCACAGCTGTGTATTTCAAGGTTATTAAAAGAACTGAGTTACGCTTTACTGTGATGATTTGGATTATTTTTACAATATAAATTTCTACAGGGTGATCCAAAAGTCTCTCCGCAGTAAGAAACAGCCTAATAGCCTACGCTTTGATAGATGTAGCCTAAACAAAAGGCCTAATAGCCTAGCTCCCATTATTCAATCATGGACGTGAAATAACTGTGGAGAGACTTTTGGATCACCCTGTAGAAATTTATATTGTAAAAATAATCCAAATCATCAGAGTAAAGCGTAACTCAGTTCTTTTAATAACCATGAAATACACAGCTGTGAGAGCGAGTGAGAGCTGGCCGGGTCAGAGAGGACGTCCTTGGTAACTGAGAGAGTCGAGTCATGGATAGCAACGGTTGCTAGGGACTTGTGAATGTTGCCAACGTGTTTCAGATGCCAAGTACTCCCACCAGCTATAAAATAAAAGCTTTCGATGCACATTCAGATTTTACACAATCTCTGTTTTAAATTGACTTTCATATATTTTAAATTGTATTTCACTTGCTTTAATTTAAACTTCAGTTGTTTTAATTTGAAATTCAGTTGTTTTAATTTGAGATTCATTTCTTTTAATTTGAGATTCATTTCTTTTAATTTGAAATTCATTTATTTTAATTTGAAATTCAGTTGTTTTAATTTGAGAGTGAAAAGGTGTAGTCTTGGCCCGTATGTTTACTGTACTAAATACGTGGACACAAAAACTTTGGTTGCCTATGGTTGTGCAGCGTGCTCGTAAACTGGCTTCAGATTGCAAGCATGAGTTTGATTGTAATATGGGTGTTGAAGAGGTGAGAATGGTAGAGCAGGAAATGAATGTACGTATAGTTGTATTTGGAATGGATGAACGTCATAATATTGTGTATGTTTTTAAAAGCTGTGTGAGAGATCGTACAAGACCCCTACTTATTTTAGGATTGTCAGGTACAACGTATCTCCCCATCCACAATATAAGGGACCGTTACGCGAGTTATGATAAAAGTCGAAAATATGGAAGGCATCATGATTTGTGTTAGGGGTGTTTCGAGTTTGCGGATGATATAGTGAAAGATTGTAAGGATTGTCACATGGTATGTGCGCAGGGTAAAAGCTTCAAATGTGAAAGCCGTGTAGTTGAAGCTGAGAAGAGGGACTGTGATATATGCAGATGCACATTTTTCAATAATAAATGCTTTGAGCTCCATACGTCAGTTGGCACGTGCGAGAAAATGAGAACCTGTGAATGTGGTATGTTTCATATGATGGATAATTGGGGGAATTTCAATCATAAATGTTATGAAATTCACTCTTCTACATGCCATGAGAAATATAAGGCGGTTGGAGTAAAGCATGTATGTTATATGAAAGACACTAAGACTAAAAATAGACCTTGTATAACTGTCTACTACGAAATAGAAACATATACGATTGTATATATATGTATATATTTACATTAATTTATTAAAATAAAAAATATAACTACGCGCATGCGCAGTAGAGTCAATGCGTCGATGTGTCACAGGCGTCTACATATTACGCGATAGATGCAGTCCAGTTAGTAGGGTGCAGATTTGCCTGATATCTTTATAAATAGAGCCAATTGGCAATTTTAGGCATCATTTTCATATTCAGTGACCCAAAATTAGTAAAGATTGACTACTTTTATTTCCGAAGCATTTTGGCTGTAGACCAGTGTTGTTAGAACCCCAGTAATAGAGCTCTAACCCTCTACATCTTACGACAAAAACCCCAGACTAGTACCTTCCTCTTCAATTCCTCTACAGTAGCTTCTCGTGCTGTAGAGGAATGTATAATATTCGAGTTGGTGCTCACCGCCACCCCTACCCCACCCTGACTAGAAATCGGTATATAGTCAGGGTTGATCCTGGCTGCATGTATAGCACTGGTGTTGAACACGGACTACGACGCCTAGTGAACATATTGTGGAGTTTGCCCTTCAGAACCGCGACGAACGTGAAGTCAGGACGAGCTGTCCTTCGCGTTCGGTTCAAACAACGGGGATGTAGAAGATTTTTGGGTAGTAATACCATTCAGACGCTTCGCAATTGTAGATAGAGTATATATTAGGCCGTATAATGCAGTACTCTCAAAGTAGTACAGCCTTTAATATGGACAACTTCACGGTTGATATTGACCGTGTGTTCCGTGTTGCGGGTCACAGAGCCACACCTTATACTCTTAACTTCATTCTCAGGCTATTTATAAACGGCATATAAACGCCGATTGTGGTTGCGGCTTTATAACACTACACCTTTTCACTCTCAAATTAAAACAACTGAATTTCAAATTAAAATAAATGAATTTCAAATTAAAAGAAATGAATCTCAAATTAAAAGAAATGAATCTCAAATTAAAACAACTGAATTTCAAATTAAAACAACTGAAGTTTAAATCAAAGCAAGTGAAATACAATTTAAAATATATGAAAGTCAATTTAAAACAGAGATTGTGTAAAATCTAAATGTGCATCGAAAGCTTTTATTTTATAGCTGGTGGGAGTACTTGGCATCTGAAACACGTTGGCAACATTCACAAGTCCCTAGCAACCGTTGCTATCCATGACTCGACTCTCTCAGTTACCAAGGACGTCCTCTCTGACCCGGCCAGCTCTCACTCGCTCTCACAGCTGTGTATTTCAAGGTTATTAAAAGAACTGAGTTACGCTTTACTGTGATGATTTGGATTATTTTTACAATATAAATTTCTACAGGGTGATCCAAAAGTCTCTCCGCAGTAAGAAACAGCCTAATAGCCTACGCTTTGATAGATGTAGCCTAAACAAAAGGCCTAATAGCCTAGCTCCCATTATTCAATCATGGACGTGAAATAACTGTGGAGAGACTTTTGGATCACCCTGTAGAAATTTATATTGTAAAAATAATCCAAATCATCAGAGTAAAGCGTAACTCAGTTCTTTTAATAACCATGAAATACACAGCTGTGAGAGCGAGTGAGAGCTGGCCGGGTCAGAGAGGACGTCCTTGGTAACTGAGAGAGTCGAGTCATGGATAGCAACGGTTGCTAGGGACTTGTGAATGTTGCCAACGTGTTTCAGATGCCAAGTACTCCCACCAGCTATAAAATAAAAGCTTTCGATGCACATTCAGATTTTACACAATCTCTGTTTTAAATTGACTTTCATATATTTTAAATTGTATTTCACTTGCTTTAATTTAAACTTCAGTTGTTTTAATTTGAAATTCAGTTGTTTTAATTTGAGATTCATTTCTTTTAATTTGAGATTCATTTCTTTTAATTTGAAATTCATTTATTTTAATTTGAAATTCAGTTGTTTTAATTTGAGAGTGAAAAGGTGTAGTCTTGGCCCGTATGTTTACTGTACTAAATACGTGGACACAAAAACTTTGGTTGCCTATGGTTGTGCAGCGTGCTCGTAAACTGGCTTCAGATTGCAAGCATGAGTTTGAGTAATATGGGTGTTGAAGAGGTGAGAATGGTAGAGCAGGAAATGAATGTACGTATAGTTGTATTTGGAATGGATGAACGTCATAATATTGTGTATGTTTTTAAAAGCTGTGTGAGAGATCGTACAAGACCCCTACTTATTTTAGGATTGTCAGGTACAACGTATCTCCCCATCCGCAATATAAGGGACCGTTACGCGAGTTATGATAAAAGTCGAAAATATGGAAGGCATCATGATTTGTGTTAGGGGTGTTTCGAGTTTGCGGATGATATAGTGAAAGATTGTAAGGATTGTCACATGGTATGTGCGCAGTAAAAGCTTCAAATGTGAAAGCCGTGTAGTTGAAGCTGAGAAGAGGGACTGTGATATATGCAGATGCACATTTTTCAATAATAAATGCTTTGAGCTCCATACGTCAGTTGGCACGTGCGAGAAAATGAGAACCTGTGAATGTGGTATGTTTCATATGATGGATAATTGGGGGAATTTCAATCATAAATGTTATGAAATTCACTCTTCTACATGCCATGAGAAATATAAGGCGGTTGGAGTAAAGCATGTATGTTATATGAAAGACACTAAGACTAAAAATAGACCTTGTATAACTGTCTACTACGAAATAGAAACATATACGATTGTTGAAACCAAAGAGGTTATCCCACATCTATTCATAAGCCACACTGTCTGTGATGAGTGCATGGAGGTCGAGTGTGGTTAGTTTACAAATGTGGTAAACGGACAAACGTTTTTAAAACGATTGCACATGACAGTCCCGTGAAACTCTTTGTGTCATATATTGTCAAGTTAGCGGACAAGTTAAAAAGTGACTATATATTCTTGCCCATAACGGGGCAAAATTTGACACACAGTTCCTTTATAAGGACATGCTTGAGCACGAGTCATCTGAGATATTTACAGGTGATCCCTTGAAGAGAGGAAACAAACTTATACAGATGCAAATAAGAGGTAATTTACAGCTTAAAGACACTTTATTATTCACAACTTTTAAATTAGCAAAGCTACCCAAGGTAATGGGCGTAGCTGCCGAAGTTTCAAAACATTTCTCTTACACATTCCTTACTAGCGAAACTTTAAATTCCATAGGACTACCTCCACCCAAACATTACTTTAACTATAATTGTAGGAGTATAGGTGAAGATGAAGATTTTGACCACTACTACAACAGTTTTAATGAATCTAATCCTTACAATATAGCTGATGAATGTGAGCGTTATTTCGTGAATGATATGCGCGTGCTTAGAGTATGTTTCCAGGCCTTTAGAAGGATGTACATAGACCGTTTCAAATGCGATCCGTTGCAAGTCGCAACCACGATCGCCTCATTGTGCTTTACTGTGTTCAAGAACAATTTCGTGCCAAAAGACACTTTAGCCATCATTCACAGAAACAATCCCCACAGTTTTGGGCACAAGGTTATTTACTGGCTCATACACATACAGCAGCAGACAGTTGTATACATAAAGCATGCCGGCAACACAGGAGAAGTACCCATTAAGGTTAATAGTCGTGTTTTTTGGGTCGATGGTCTATGCGAAAACCATACCACTGTTGAGAAGACTGTGTACTCCTTTAACGGTCGCTGGTGGCACGGATGCCCCCGTCCTGAGTGTAGAATCGTAGGAGATATCTACGGTAGATCTCCTGCCGATAGTCTTGCATGGACCCGCACCCGCAATCAGCTCATAGGCACCCAGTTCACTCACAAGATCTTGCGGGAGCATGAGTATGATGCACTGATGGAAACAGATGGACAGTATCGTAAAGAAATAAACACGATCAAGCGTTGAATGGTGCTGGATCCTCTCAAATGCGGTGATAGATTGTTCGGAGGGCGTACAAACCATTCAAGCTATACTTTCCGCCTACGGAGGGCGTGAAACTCCATTACTACGACTTCTGTTCTTTATATCCCTACGTGATAAAGAACAACTCGTATCTCGTAGGTGTACCTGAAAACCTGCCAACCATCGAGGTGTTCTAAACAAATTTTAACGAGTACTATTTTGGTCTTTCTTTCGTAGATATGCTCCCCCATCGCGATTTATGGATGCCGATCTTACCCGTCGTTACAGACCACAAGCTCGTGTTTCCCCTGTGCGTGAAGTGTGCAGAGGAGAACAATGGGGCTTGTAATCACAAAACCAACCAGTGCAAGATCAGAGGCGTATATACAAGCCCTGAGCTTATATTCAGCGTTACCGTGACCGTGAAGGGATACAGCTTGACTGTTTCCAAATTGTAAAGAACCTAGGCAAGCGCTTTAGTGCAAAGTTGTGTGTAAACAGTCTTTGGAGAAAATTTGCACAGAATACAGGCAAGGGGAACGTTCATTTGACCCAAAGTTATAGTGAAGTTTTGGATTATGCCAACGCTTCCGACAAAGAGGTTATGGAGATCGTGAATGTAGGTAATATATACATAATAAAGTACAACATTACCGAATTGGCGACAGACACATCGCGTATTACAAACATACCTGTAGCCAGATTCACATCGGCCTAAGCACGCATCAAACTTTGAGGTCTATTACTTTCTCTTGGTCGGTGGGTTCTGTACGCTGATACAGATAGTGTGGTATTCACAGCGAGGGAGGGTAAATACATGCCGCCTATTGGCGAATTCCTCGGAGAGTTGACTGATGAAATCAAGGATGAGTATGGAGACATCGCATACGCTGACTCTTTTGTCTCAACAGGGCCAAAAACTTATGGGGTACGGGTGAGGGTGGGGGAGGATATGAAATATCGTGAAGGCTAAAGGTATCACGCTTAACCAACCGAACTCACGGGTCGTTAAATTTGACTCGTTGAAGGATCTAGTGTGCTTGGAAGATGAGGGCGACCAGCCACCCCAACTGACTGTGGGGACTGTGGCGTGAAGGAACGTAGGGGTGCGAAGGTATGCTGTAACACCTATAGGAAACGTTACCAGGTGCCTGGTACCTATGATACCGTACCCTTTGGATACCATAATCCTTGATTATTATACATAGATATAATAGTGGTGGACCGGATATCTGCATCCGCATCATTTTACATCCGCATCCCCACTTCTGACTGCGGATGTTATGCGGATATTGCCTCTAATAAATTATACAATTTACAATTAAATTAGCTTATAAAGTAGCTTATAAGGCCGAGTCATGCACATTTCATGTAAAGTATTAATTATTAATGAACAAACAAATATATAAACCTCAAAATATAAATACCTGGTAACTCAGAAAATTGAATGAAACTTATTTCATTGAATTTTCTGTGGCTGAAACTCTTGAGAAAGTTATTATTTTTTTCATAATGAAAACATTAATATTAATTTTAATTCTTATGCATTGCTTGCCATAATGGTAATATCACGAAATTTGAAAAATTATGTTATCTATTCATAATTCTATATTATATTGATAGATTAACTAAATATCCGCATCCGCGGGTATTGAAATTAAAGATCCGCATCCGCAGATGTTGAAAAACTGACATCCGATCCACCACTAATATATATATATATATATATATGTCTATTTACTTGTTAACGATATGTTTACTTTCTTTATTACACGTATTTGTAAATATATACTTTGAATAATTGTATGATGTGTTTATTAAATAAATCGTGCTTCAATTAGCGTTTCACTTTCTACTTTGTTTGCGTGTACAGGAGAAAGTTCTAAGCTCTGTCCCCTGTATGATCGATCACTGGTCACGTGACTCCTGCTACTACCTGGGCATATCTCAACCCCTGCCTGCTCAGTTGACCGCCGCGAGCCCTGCAACTCAGACGTGTATTTCACGAAATCCCACGTTGTCAAAAAATAGTATTGGCAACCTTTAACACTGCGTGTTCGACGTTTATGAAGTGGTATTCGGCAAAGTGTGAAGATGTGGTGGATGCTCAAAGACTCCATTTCTGTCCCTCCTTTGATACTTTTAAGGCAACATTGAACCGTGCGAAGTTTGAGAAACAAGAGGTACAAATACTCTACGGCTATTCTGGCGAGAGCATTGCCGGATTTTGTGGTACAAGAGATGTATTGAACTATGTTGTAGGACTAAACTTTATAAAAGCCTTCATATACCGAGAAGTGGAAGAAACAACACGTGCAGAAGAGAAGCAACGGTTATGGTTAGTGAGTCTTGTTGATGAGTGGTGTGACAAGCGGTATTTTTTCATGTTGCATCATACCGAGTACTCGTACCCTGCGGCTGAGAATGTAAATCTTGTCATAATGGAGAATCTGAAGTATTTTTACCATTACATTAATATATACCATGACGAAGTTTGTAGTGAGGTTGTGGTTAAAGGCCTGCGTGGTTTTTAATAGAATTTAGAGAAGAGTATTGTCTGCTAAGCAAAAAGGAAAAATATGGGCATATGTTTCTTTCAAATAGTGCGTCGGAGTGTGAATAAAATGTGTTTAGTTCGTGAAAATCCCCCTTAACGAAAATATTTGGTGCGCATTCTGGGGAATGGGAATGATAAAACATTAAAACCGGTATTGCTTCATATATCGCACATGCAAAATTTCTCAAAACACCTACCCATTATAATGAGATATAAGTATTGACATGAATCTTTCACGTTGGAACAATGCCGTACACGATTCATCAGCTTATGGTGTGACTCACTCCTCCACACCTCTCGTCGAGCCGATCCGCCCACCTGTGGCTCATAGTCATCACAGAGCTTGAACCGAATGGACGTGCACTCCTCACAATAGAATACGATGGAGCTTCATTTGAGCAGCATTCTCAATGCCGTATACGATGTGTCCGTGACGAAGTCATTGCGCGTGTTCAGACGTAAAACTGGTGCCATTAACTATGTACTTGAAACGACTTGTCGACAAACAAACTCTGGTAAACGTAGTTGTTTAAGTGTTGAGATGAATAGAGTCTTCGTGGTAGTTGAGAAGTGGGGTGAGGATCGTTATAAAATACCTGTAGGTGTAGGTACAAGAAGAGAGCAGATTAGTGATACCCCCTCATATGCCACTGTTTGTACATTGTGTATAAATAACGATCAGCCATGCATTGATATACGATTAATGTGGAAGAATGCATCTGATAATAACGTTCTTGCCCCTACGTGAAACTGTTTCATCCTCGATAGAATGTTTGAAATCGTCGGTTTCCTCAAGCTGAAGCCTATATTAGATGCGCGTGTTAAGGATATGCTTTATTTTCATACGGTTCTTGAATACGCATACACCGCTCTGCTCGACGGTTTACCGAGTGTAGGACTGAACAAGGCGAGGATGGTCTAGAGCTGGATGCTTATTTAAAAGGTTTAGACTCTTCGAAATATCATGAACTTTGGTACAAAGGACTTGAACGGTACAGGGCAGAGCTCACCTACACCGTTCACCTTAAAGAACTATTTTTTTATATAATGAGCAGCTGTCGTTACGACTTAGATTATTTCAACTGCCGCTATGAAATGTGAAGATGAGTTCACGATTGAAAAGCTCGGATCGGTAAGAATAAACCATCGATTGGAAAGGAGTGTTTATAAACTTGTATTTAATAATGATATTGTGGCTTACGATGACCTCTTGGTACGTGCTTTTGAATGTATTCTGTCCATGTTTAAAGATAACTTGCCAATCGAATGTAAGGTGGGCACAAAAATAGTATTGAACGAAATGAAGGACCTTTACATCGAGTATAGGCATCCCTATAACTTGAGCGGTGAAATAATGTTAAATCGTATTCATCGCATAGTGCAAAGCAACAATGATGTAACTGTAGACGCTATCAAATGCGAGTTTAATATTTTAGTTAAGCAAAGTAGAACATAAAGTGTATGTATTTTGAGAGTTTTGCAGTATATTTATTTTCTATATATTTAATTATTTAATATAAATGTGTATATATAGGTTTCTCCTGTACTATTACTTTGATGATTATATTCCATTGTTTAAAATTGTGTATTTCTTATATTATTATTTTTTATTTTTTATTTTTTATTATATATATATATATATATATATATATATATATATATATATATTCTTCGTTCAACTTGTGTATTTCTTATGCTACTATTATTTTTTGATTGTATATATAATCTTCTCTCGTATTTCTTATACTATTATTATTTTTTATTGCATATATTCCTCGTTTCAACTGTGTATAGAATGAACTAATTTGATTGTATATTTATTTTCTATATATTTCATGAAATTATTTCCAATAATTCGTCTAAATAAACAGAATGGTGTAATGGTGTTTTATTTAATTCTTTTGGTTTTATATATAAACGATATTAATTAAATAAATATATATATATGTATACCAAATGGCTGATTACGCCTTCTAAGCCGACTGGCTGCTTAAGAATTCTAAGCCAACTGTCAAGAATATATGCTTTAATTAAATAAATAGTGCAATCTGGCAACTCAAAATAATGATGTGCACCTGAACAAGCCATTTACGCTTTCTAAACCAGATTAAGCCTTCTAAGCCAACTGGCGGATTAAGCCAACTGGCTGATTTGGACCTTCGAAGCCAAGTGTAAAGACGACGAGATTTAGTTTGCGTCTGGCGGAGCCAGGTGAAGGATGGTCTCTCTCTTTGTCTCTCTCTCACTCTCTCCTTCTTAGGTTAAGGCTTAGGTTACGATACTCATTTTGGGGGTGAGGGTTGGGGGTAGCAACAAAAGGGGGTTTGCAACAGGGTGGGAGGGTAGGGGGGTCTTGCAACAAGGGGAGGGGGTCTTGCAACAAAGGTGGTCTTGCACATTGAACAACATTTGCATCATTGCAATTACATTTGCGCACTCCCTTTTTGCGCCCACACTACTGCAGTAAAAACAAGAGTTCAAATCATGCCAAATTCAATATGCATGCATCATCTAAGAAAATTTAGGGATGAGGGTTGTTATAAAATAAATTCTATAACAAATGGAAAAAGGAGATATATGTAATATTCTGATGGAAATGTTAAACGATCTAAACCGTCGATTGTCTTGTTTGTATCAGGTCATCCCATAAGTAATGTCGTTTTTTACGATATATTAAGTTTAAACTAGTCCTACTCGTTTAAGCATGAATTTTCCGAAGGTTATATCTAAGAGGAGATCTATCGTGTTTCGCTACATACTTTACAGACCTTGACCAGTGAAGACGTGTGTTTTGCTTTATGTGAACCCCTCATAAACATGGTGGTATCAGAAGAGCATATCAGGCATATAATGCTTTACGAGTTCAAAAAAGGGAATAGTGCTACTGAAGCAACGCGAAACATTCAGGACGCTTCTGGCAACGATATTCTGCATGTGAGGAAATGTCAAAGATGGTTTCAAAAGTTTAGGAATGGTGACTGCTGTTTGACAGATGCAGCACGCTCTGGACGCCCTGCTGAGTTTGATGATGACCTGCTGTTAGCCGCACTTGAAGAAGACTGTTCAACAACTGTCGAAGAATTGGCCCAGAAACTCAATTCATCCCCGTCCACCATCCATCGACATTTGCAACAACTAGGGAAAGTGCCTAAGTTAGGAAAATGGGTGCCACATGAATTGTCGGTCGACAATCTGAGGGTGCGGGTAAACATTAGCACAGCTCTTCATTCCCGTGAACTCCAAGATCCGTTTTTGCACCGTTTAGTGACGTGATGAAAAGTGGATACTGTACCAGAATGTTAAGCGCCGTCGACAGTGGCGCCACCAAACTCTCGGAGCTTATTGACTGGAACTCTGGCGTGACTGACCCTCCTCTGACCTGCTCCCTCACCACTGCTGCAATCAAGGAGTTTCTGGATAGCCCAATGGAAGTTCCTGCATGGCCGTCACACACAGGCAGTCAGTAGAGAGGTATGTAAGGATGACAACTGAAGCAGCACAACATGTTTACTCACAAGAGAGGAGGGAGGCGTACATCAGTGGCCAGGTGGCCAGTAGGGAGCTCATGTCCAGGAACAAGAGCAAGGCAGACATGGCATCCTTGGCAAAGTTCAAGAAACCTATCTATATTTCTAAGTTTTAATAAAGAAATACAATCAAAATGTCTTTAATTGTATGTATGTAAAATGTAGTTATATATGACATCCTTGGCAAAGTTCAAGAAACCTATCTATATTTCTAAGTTTTAATATTGAAATACAATCAAAATGTCTTTAATTGTATGTAATGTATGTAAAATGTAGTTATATACAACAAAAAAAATACTTGCAAAAATTACTGATTTTTCGTAAACTTCAACTTCAAATATAAGTAGCTAGGATTAGTGAAATCTGGATTTTAAAGCCATATTTCGATTTAGCACATAAAAGTGCATCATTTGGTTACTAGTAGTTTTTTTAATTGTTGACTTTACTAAAATTGACACACCCTAATATATATACACACCAGGGACACTCAATATATTTTGTCCCATCCTTTTTTCTCAACTAAATAATAGGCCATGGTGCTGAAATGTCTTTTGCGCCGTAAGTTTGAACTTTCTGCGCTTCACATAACCAGATTTTTCCAGTTTGAACCTCCCCTCCTTGTATAAAACCGCTTCTAACCGCCCTTTTAAAAAATCGATAGTTAACGCAGTTTCGAAAGTGGCGTCTGACAGTGATGTGCGTTGTAAACAAAGAGCTGTTAATCAGGTTCTTAACCGCAGAGAAGGAAACAGTTGGAAATATTCACAAACGTCTACAAAACGTTTACGGAGATGCTGTTGTTGATCGAAGCACAGTTGGACGCTAGTCTAAACGTGTCAGATCATCGGAGAGAGGGAGAGCCAGCCTCGATGATGAGCCAAGCAGCGGTGACATCTCACACTGTGCAACGTGCTAACAGCATCATTCGATCAAATCGGCGCGTCACATACAAGGAGCTATCACTGGAGCTAGGAATTAGTGAAGGAAGTGTGAATACGATAATTCAGCAGCTGGGATACTCAAAAGTGTGTTCACGGTTTGTTCCTCGCGAACTTACTGAAGATCACAAAGCCCAAAGAAAAGAAATTGCTTCTGAGTCGTTGGTTCGATACGAGACAGAAGGGGATGACTTCCTTTCACGAATTGTGACTGGGATCACAAAGCCCAAAGAAAAGAAATTACTTCTGAGTCGTTGGTTCGATACGAGACAGAAGGGGATGACTTCCTTTCACGAATTGTGACTGGGGATGAGACTTGAGTACACCACTTTGAACCTGAACCAAAGCACCAATCTATGGAGTGGCAATACGCAGACTCCCCACGCAAGAAAAAGTTCGAAATGGCTCCCTCTGCTGGAAAGGTTTTGGCCACCATCTTCTGGGACATGAAAGGGTTGATTCTGGTCGACATTATGAAGAAAGGACAAACAATCAACTCACAGGCATATATTGCTAACCAACAGAGACTCCAGAGACGTATAAAGCGAGTTCGACCGGAGAGAAAACTGGAAGACGTCCTTCTTTTGCACGATAACGCGAGACCACACAACAATTTGCAAATAAGAGAGGCCATCACAAAAAACCGCTTGATTGTGTTACCCCACCCTCCATACAGCCCGGATCTGGCACCTTCGGACTTCCATTTGTTTGGGCCATTGAAGGATGCTATTTGTGGAAGAAAGTTTCAGAGTGACGATGAGGTTGTTGAGTAGGTTAAGAGGTGGCTCCAGCAAAACCCAGCGGACTTTTACCAGCAAAGAATAAAGGCCCTTGTTTCGAGGTGGAGGAAAGCCGTAGAAAAGGATGGAGACTATGTGGAAAAATAAAAACTTGGAAAAAAGGTATGTAATTACTTGTGTCCAAAATTTCTGGAACTTACAAGGAAACTTGGAAAGGAAAAAAAAAGGTGGAGCAAAATATATTGAGTAGCCCTAGTATATATTATATATATATATATATATATATATATATATATATTTATTTATTTACTTATATATATATATATATATATATATATATAGTATCCCCCAAAAAAATATACTCTTTATAGCATCATATATTTTTAATTTAAAAACAAACAAACAATATATTGTTATCGCAATTGCCAATGAAAGGTAAATTAGTAATCTAAGTGATCAAATTGTTATAGCGAGTTGTTTGCATATAAAATTTAATTAACTACGCCAAGTGCTCAAAATGTTCTCCGGCGGCATGAATGCACTTTCAATACAACAAAATCGTGTGGTCTGATGAAGCTCCCTTCAAGCTGAATGGCACAGTAAATCGACACAACTGCAGGTACTGGTCACTTGATAATCCACACGTTTATGTGGATAAACATGATAATTTACCAGGATTAACATGGTGTGGTTTATCATCCAGGGGTTTGGTTGGACCATTTTTCTTTAATGGGACAGTTACCGGTGCCGCATATCTTGACATGCTGCGGACAGAAATTATACCTGCAGTTCGGAAGTTGTTTGGAAACGACGATTTTTACTTTCAACAAGATGGAGCCCCCCCTCATTATCATTGTGATGTCAGAAGGTACCTCGATGAAACGTTGCCTAACCGTTGGATAGGACGAAGAGGAAGCGTTGAGTATCCTCCACGTTCACCGGACTTGACTCCACTTGATTTTTACTTGTGGGGCTACCTGAAGGATGTAGTTCATGGTACAAGACCTGCAACACTCGAACACCTTAAGGATGCAATTAGGGAAAAGTGCGGGACCATCACAGCATCCACATTAGTCCATGTCTGCGAATCAGTTAGTCGACGCATTCAAAAGTGCATTCATGCCGCCGGAGAACATTTTGAGCACTTGGCGTAGTTAATTAAATTTTATATGCAAACAATTCGCTATAACATTTTGATCACTTAGATTACTAATTTACCTTTCATTGGCAATTGCTATAACAATATATTGTTTGGTTTTTTTTTAAATTATAAAATGTATGATGCTATAAAGAATATATAGTTTTTTTGGGGACACCCTGTATATATATAATAATAAAAGGACATGTGTGTGTGTGTGTGTGTGTGTGTCTGTTCCAGCTATAGGTCCAAAATGGCAGCAGTTACAAACATGAAAATTCACACATATTGATTAGGTCCTGAGGTTGTGCATCTGAGTGTTAATAAATTAAATAATTAGTTCTAAAAAATTAAGTGACGTCATATATATATATATATATATATATATATATATATATATATATATCGAAACCTATGGTAAAATTATTGAATACCCGGTTAGGTTAATTGAATGCCCGGTTAGGTCAGCTGTACGCCCTTGACGATTGGTTAGGTTTAGTCGTGATATTTTCGTTAAAACTAACGAAAATATCACGACTTAACCTAACCAGTCGGCAAGGGCGTACGCCATACAATTACCCTAACAGGACAGTCAATTAATCTAATCGGACATTCAGTTGACCTAACCGGGCATTCAGTTGATCTAACCGGGTATTCATTTAACCTAACAGGGCCGACGGCAGCCGGCGCGCAGCAAAACCCAGCTGTTCATCCTTCCACACAATAAAGAAAGTGGTTGGTAGATAAATGGGTACCTTAGGTGGCCTAGTGGTTAAGACGCTGGACTGCTGATGGGGCGTGGTTCGGATTTCACGTTAAACTGTAGGTCTAAGGTGGAGTGAAAAGCTTGACCTTCGTCAGAATGAACAATTTGGGCGGAAGCTAACGAAAGGTGTATATATATATATATATACAGTATATATCGAAACCTACGGTAAAATTATTGAATGCCCGGTTTGGTTAATTGCATACCCGGTTAGGTCAACTGTACGCCCTTGACGATTGGCTCGGTTAAGTCGTGATATTTTCGTTAAAACGGTGGATATTTTTCCAGAACAAATTTTCAGGAGGGTGGGGTGATGAAGAAGAATTTGTTTCTCCTCTTTTCTGGGTTGATGAAAGGTGAAATCCGAGTGAGAAATAATAAAAAATAACGATCCGGGGTTAGTAATTGCAGTATTTAGAATGCGAAAGTTCTACTGCTGCGGAAGAGTTTGAAGAGGGACGTCTTCTTCCCTTCTAAGCAAAGATTATTTATTCCGAAAACAGTCTTCATTCGAACGAAATAGACAGTCAGGTAGCACCCAATGGTGAATATAAAACCACAAGAACATAATATGGAAAAACAACAGATTTGAACATTATTTGAAAGGGCAACAAAGGAGTGGCGAGCCGATTGCTCTATGTCGCCAAGAAACCCATTATGAACATGTCGATTCAGGAAAGAACGAGGGAGCTGTTTCATTTGGCTGGCGACCGACGGGAGTGGAGAAGATATTGACATGACAGATAGGATCCAACCCGACGAAAGCCGGACGAGATTTAATGAATAATGAATGAATGCATATATATATATATATATATATGATGAATAAAACTACGAAGGAAAGGAAACAAAGAATGGTACTCAAGCGCTTTCGTCTAATGACATCCTCAGTGTTCCTGAGGATGTCATTAGACGAAAGCGCTTGAGCACCATTCTGTTTCCTTTCCTTCGTGGTTTTATTCATCATAAATATTTTTCACGTGTTACTTTCGTGAAATAATTTTCATATATATATATATATATATATATATATATATATATATATATGATGAATAAAACCACGCAGGAAAGGAAACACAGAATGGTGCTCAAGCGCTTTCGTCTAATGACATCCTCAGGAACACTGAAGTACATAAAGAGTTATAGCCTATATATAGGTTACAGAAAAAAAAAAATATATATATATATACAATAAACGGAAAAATAAAAATTAAAATTAAAAAAAAATTAAAGGATTGTGGGAGGAGCATGCAAATTTGTAAGGAAAAACTATCGATTTTTAGCACAAGATCAAATGAATTATTTCCAACCAATGTTGTTATTAAAAAAAAAAAAAAAAAAAATACCCTGCTTTGCAGATAGCTGGTGAGGGAAGCTATATTTATGGGACCTCTTTGCGAGTGACCCGTTGCCCACGTCGGGCTAGCATCATGAAAAAGAAAAACTTTGGTATTTGTCATTTACCATTACTTATTTGGACTATAGTGGATTTAATTATCCCAGAAGAGTTCCTTGTTCCATGCACGGTCTGTGTGTATCATAAAAAACTCAGGGGACCATTCTGAGTTCATTCTCATATATATATATATATACAGGGTGGGCGGAAAGTAGCTCCCTATTTTGGATTGGTAAAAAAATACGTATATTATTCATTTATTTCAGAAAAAATAATATGAAAAGGTAGGCATACATGGTAGGTTTTCTCTAAAATTCAATGTGGGCTCCAACTCTTTCCACCAGCTTCTGGAGCCGCCCAGGAATGGCGTCCACTGACTTTAGCAGGAACTCCGGCGGGATGGAGGACATGACTTCCCGAATTCGGTCCTCCAGTTCTTCCAATGTCCTCGGTTTGATGCGGTAGACTTCTTCCTTTACCCACCCCCAAAGAAAGAAGTCGCACGGTTACCGCTGAAAAACGGCAGAATCGGTTCAGTGTAACGGTGTGGTGTGGTATGACCTCAGATCAGGTTGTGGGCCCGTTCCTTCTGCGCAACACCATGAATGCTGAGCGGTACCTTGCTATGTTGCGAAACGAGGTCTGGCCGGTTGTCAGCACATGGGAGAACATCGACGATCTGATATTTATGCAAGATGGCGCCCCTCCGCACTTCGCTCTTGTTGTCCGTGAGTGGCTGGATGCCCACTTCCCTGGGCGTTGGATGGGTCATCGTGGTCCACATCAATGGCCAGCCAGGAGCCCCGACTTGACACCGTGCGACTTCTTTCTTTGGGGGTGGGTAAAGGAAGAAGTCTACCGCACCAAACCGAGGACATTGGAAGAACTGGAGGACCGAATTCGGGAAGTCATGTCCTCCATCCCGCCGGAGTTCCTGCTAAAGTCAGTGGACGCCATTCCTGGGCGGCTCCAGAAGCTGGTGGAAAGAGTTGGAGCCCACATTGAATTTTAGAGAAAACCTACCATGTGTGCCTACCTTTTCATATTATTTCTTCTGAAATAAATGGATAATATACGTATTTTTTTACCAATCCAAAATAGGGAGCTACTTTCCGCCCACCCTGTATATATATATATATATATATATATATATATATATATATATATATATATATATAGTATGTGTGTGTGTGTGTGTGTGTGTGTGTGTGTTATTCGTATAGACAAATGAGCCGTTTGAGGGTGGTAGAAGAAGACACAGAGAAGAGATGGAGTTATATTCCATTACGTTTCGGCACAAAGCTTTGCTCATGATAACATGAGTTAAAAACAATCTTTAAATGCAGACAATCTTTTCCAAACCTACTGGACGAACATTCGTGGTTTCACCTGATTGGTTGGTTACTGTTGATGCTTCTTGGCCCTGCTCCTTTCTGCTAACTTCATAATTTTTCCGTTAATTTGGCTAAACACATTTTTGTTTTCAGATTTTGAACAAATTTAGTTTTCTCAGAAATTTTAAGAGGTTATTCCTGACTTTATATACTCTCACTTAATGGTCTGGCTTTACTCCGTAGTTGCTTTGGAGCAGATCTCGGCAATACTTGTTCGTCCAGACAATTCCGAAGAAACGTTCTGCGATTCAAGAAATTGCGATTTTCCTCCTCCTGTTGCACTCCCTATCTATGATATCCAGTCCTTCACCATCACTCGACAGATGTGTGTTATCCATATAGACAAATGAGCGGTTTGAGGGTGGTCGAAGAAGACACAGATAAAAGATGGAGTTATATTCCGTTACGTTACGTTTCCGCTGATATATACTATACATTAGGGTGGAGCGAAATACACTTTTTTCAAAAATCGAACTTGGGTAGTCGGGAAAAGGTGCCATTTGATGTAAAAATAATCACTGTAAAACATCATTGCAATCGGAGTTCGAGACGGTAAATATGCTAAAATATGTCATTTATGTATATTCAAGAATTTGTACAAGTCAATATATTTCAGTAGTAACTTAGCGGTAGTGATAGATACATCAGATATAGATAGATACATCAACATCACCACTTTCTCTCTCACGGACTCACTCTCTCACTAACTCACAGCCTGACAGGCCAATGTTAGCCTGGCAGTGACAGAAGACGGTGCTATTCGTTGTTCTTTCTAGATGCAGGACTCAAGTAGACCATCTACCCCGCGTACGAGGCACGCAAAATTGTGCCCCATTTTCGGCAGTGGTAGCGACTTAAATGAGAGTCAACTTCCAACTTATGAAGACGTGATGAAGTGTTTTCTCTGGGAAAGGTATCGACTAAAGTAAAGGTCAAATAAAGATCCTTCTGTAGACGTCATTGCGAAGAATCTTACAAAGAAAATAATCGATATTTACTCCAATGCATCTATCCCATTGCTATCAGAAAAACGTATTTTGGATATGTTAAAAGTACACCACAAGAAGTATCGAACGATATTAAAAGGGTTCGAGTGGCGGCGGGAAAATGAAAGTTATAAAGAGAAAATAAATAAATTCAAAAATGAAGCTAAGAAATTATTTGACATTGCTGCATGCAAGTGCAAGTGGTTTGAAAGATGCTCTTGTACGAAGGCTTCCAAAGTTCCTGTTTTAGAACGGGATTTCTTGATGGATCAACGAACAGAGCGAAAAATGTTCATCGGAGTAGCAGATATTGAAACAACACGAAGGCTACAAAAAACGGCAATTAGAAAATCCCGCAGCCTGAGAAACTTAGCAGAAGGCACATCAGAGGCAGTTGATTTATCAGAAGAAACGTCGGTCCCAATTACTGAGACGTCCTCTGATGAATGTGATGAAATTATATTCCTCCCCAAAAAAGGCAGAAAAAGGAGCAGAAACTTACGGAACAGAAATCAGTTTTACCTGCCTTAGCTCTGGCGTG
The DNA here is from genome assembly GCA_023014485.1 of Bathynomus jamesi. NCBI lineage: Eukaryota > Metazoa > Arthropoda > Malacostraca > Isopoda > Cirolanidae > Bathynomus > Bathynomus jamesi. The sequence goes on along the minus strand of JAJOZX010000203.1, from coordinate 855,400 downwards.
CGATAGAACAGGAGTGTCTGACCGGGCAGCTGCCTTGATAGCAACCTCCGTCTTGCAAAATATTGGCATCATTTCTGAAGAAAATTCGTCCAAAGTCATAGATCGCAGCAAAATACGACGGAAGAGGAAACGCAAAAGAGAAATAGTACGAAAAGAAGCAGCAACAGAAAGTGAAACCGCCATCGAAAGTATCTATTTCGATGGTCGCAAAGATACAACAATTATATCAGAAAAGAAAGGTTGCAAATTCTACCGCAAAACTGTTCTTGAAGAACATATTGCTGTTATTGCCGAACCTGAATCAAAATTTCTTGGCCATTTCTCACCAACAACAGGATCAGCACAAAACATAGCTACAGGTATTTTGATGTTCCTAGACGAGAAAAAAATATCGACTGAAAGTATTACCGTAGTTGGATGTGATGGAACACTGAACAGCTGTCAACACAGGCACCAAGGGCGGTGTTTGCACATTACTTGAAGGAAAACTTGGAAAACCTTTACAAAGGTTTGTTTGCCAACTACGTGCAAATGAGCTCCCATTGCGTCATTTAATTCAACAACTGGATGGGAAAAACAACGGGTCCGCGCGGATTTACAGGTGTAATTGGCAAACAACTTCAAGACTGTCACAAGCTCCCTTTGAAAGAATTCTTACGAATTGATTCAGAGATACAGTCAGTCGATTCAGAGGTATTAAGTTCTGACCAAAAATATCTATATGATATTCATAAAGCTGTTTCGACAGGAAATGTTCCTGAAGATTTGCCTCCCCGTAATCCAGGAAAGATGTCCCACTCTCGATGGTTAACAACAGCAAATCGAATACTCCCTTTATATATATCAACAGAAGATCCAACAGAGAATCTAATTGCCATTGTTGAATTCATAATGAAAGTGTACGCACCGATGTGGTTTCAGATAAAATCAAATTCACCTGTCGTCTATGGCGCTAGGAATGTTTTCACAACCATAGATATAACAAAAACGCTGAAAAAAGAAACTGTGAATATAATTCGTCCAGTTATTCAAAGAAACGCATATTTCGCTCATCCTGAAAACATCCTTCTATCAATGCTGCAAGATGAACGGGAATATGTACGAGAGCTTGGATGACGGAGAATCAAGAAAGCCAGGGAGGAAAAGAAAAGCGAAATTCGTCACTCTAAAATTCTCGAACTGAATTTTGACTGCAATGATTACACCGAGATGATTAATTGGCAAAGAACTGAAGTAACTGAACCTCCTTTGACAATGAGCCTAACAGACAGTGAAATAGAAAAACAATTAACTGAACGAGGCAAGCTTGAAATCAAGAAGTATCCCTGTCACACACAAGCAGTGGAAAGCGTAATTAAATTGGTAAATGAGGCATCATCTTCTGTTTGTGGAATGAAATCTAGAGATGGATTCATAGGGGCCAGACTTGCCTCAAGGAAACTAATACCTAAATTTGACACCAATTCTCAGTACTCGTTATAAGATATAATAGCAGAACTCGTTGACATCTTATTAGCAATGTTGATGACTGATTAGAAGTGCCTTGCTAGGTTGGGTGGTTGGGCTGGGCACGGGTGGAACTCGAAATACAGCCACCTCCTCGTGGTGATTTCTGGGTTATTCTGACCTTATTACTATATAAGTCAGAATAAGCAAAGGGCTGTATGGAAAATAATGGTTCTTTGAGAGCCTGGGGGACACCTCAACATAATTAAAATTGTTCATTCTGTAAATTTTATTTGATGATTGGACTTATAATGAACCTAATACAAACTACCGAAAAGAGGGATGGGTTTCTTAAAAAATGAAAAATATTGAAATCACCTAATTTTTTTCAAAAAAAAAACAAATTCTACGCCCTGGGGGCACCTAAAACACTTGTCCAAATGGTTTCAAACTTTGCATTCTTCATTTAAGACCATTTGGCACATTTTCCACATTACCCATTTGGTTTTTAAGAAAAAGTTGAAAAAAACGGCCATTTTCGCTCCACCCTACTGTGTATATATATATATGTATATATATATATATATATATATATATACATATATATATATACTGTATATATAGATACACCTTTTATATATATATATATATATATATATATATATATATATATGCTGCAAACCCACAAGGAAAAAGAAAAACGATTCCAAGGCCTTTCGTGTATTCAAAGCTACACCTCGTCAGGGAATGAAGATAAAAGGCGAGATGCCCATAAATATATACAACGTACAGGAAAAACAAAACAATTAGCACATACTTAACAAGGGTTAATGAGAGGCAAAAGAAATTTTAACATGATATCGTCAATTTTATACGTCCCCGAACTGTATCCAACTGTACTTTAAGCAATTGGCATTAATGTAATCTTTAAGTATAATAATACTGTTAAATCACGCCTAATAAAGAATAGCCCTGATAATGTTGTTGGTTGTGTGTATTCGATTGGATGTACACAATGTAACTCAGTATATATAGGCCAAACCGGTAAAACGTTAGATATTAGGGTAAAACAGCATAAATATGCGTGTAGAACAGCTAATACTTCCAATGCTTTATTTAACCATATGTATAGATGTAACCATAGCATCAAGTGGGATAGTTCTAAAGCGCTTGTTAAAAACAGAGATATAATAGACAGAAATATTCTAGAATGTGCATTTATTTATTTTAAAAGCAATTTCAATAACAGTTTGGGGACGTATAAAATTGACGATATCATGTTAAAATTTCTTTTGCCTCTCATTAACCCTTGTTAAGTATGTGCTAATTGTTTTGTTTTTCCTGTACGTTGTATATATTTATGGGCATCTCGCCTTTTATCTTCATTCCCTGACGAGGTGTAGCTTTGAATACACGAAAGGCCTTGGAATCGTTTTTCTTTTTCCTTGTGGGTTTGCAGCATTCATTCATTTCACGTGTTTTATTGTGAAATTCATCCCATATATATATATATATATATATATATATATATATATATACACCACCTTATATATACATATACGGTATATATATATAATATATACACACACACACACACACACACCTTATATATATATATATATATATATATATATATATATATACACACCGCCTTATACACGCACACCTTGAATATATATATACCGCCTCGGTGGTGTAGTGGTTAGCGTCGCTGACTACGAATCCATCGGCTCCGAGTTCGAGATCCGACGGCAGCCAGCGCGCAGCAAAACCCAGCTGTTCATCCTTCCACACAATAAAGAAAGTGGTCGGTAGATAAATGAGTACCTAGGTGGCCTAATGGTTAAGACGCTGGGCTGCTGATGGGGCGTGGTTCGGATTCCACGTTAAACTGTAGGTCTAAGGTGGAGTGAAAAGCTTGACCTTCGTCAGAATGAACAATTCCGGCGGAAGCTAACCAAAGGTTTTTTTAAAAACCAACGGGTTTTATATATATAAAAGTTAAACACAGACCGTGCATGGAACAAGGAACTCTTCTGGGAAATTACATCCACTATAGTTCGAATAAGTAATGATAAATGACAAATACTATAGTTTTTCTTTTTCATGATGGAAAAGTGGACGCTCAATGTCTCGGTTAAGGTTTAAGTTTCGTTTTTTGGCTAAAAATACAATAGTTACCCCTTTTTCTTTGATGTATTCAATCCGACGTGAATGCAACGAGTTTCTTGCGTATATTGAGGTTCTGAATGTAGTAGGCTAGGTGTAAGCTGTAAACCCTAGATCTTGTCCCAAAGCTGGATCCTATCTACTTTGCAGATAGCTTGTGAGGGAAGCTATATTTTGGGGCCTCTTTGCCAGTCACCCAGTGCCCACGTTGGGCTTTCCATCATGAAAAAGAAAAAACTATAGTATTTGACATTTATCATTACTTATTCGAACTATAGTGGATGTAATTTCCCAGAAGAGTTCCTTGTTCCATGCACGGTCTGTATTTAACATATAAGTTTATCAGCGGACGATTCTGAGTTGTTGTGTGTGTGTATATATATATATATATATATATATATATACATATCAAATAGGATCCCTCCTAAGGAGACGTAGTTTTACATTTAGGATAAAAACCAAGACGTAGAGCAAAAAAGTCATTATATTTGGCTGCAGCCGACGTTTCGGGCAACTCTACCTATTTTCAAGGCCTAATAAATGAAAGCTAAAATTAATGCATTACCAAAATATATGAATGTCAAAAACAAACTCTGGTAATTTAAAGTACAAAATTAAAACTGTTCAAGAATAAAAATTAAAATTACAGAGCATAAAACAGGCATAAGCCAAAAACAAAAAGTAAAAATTATATAAAAGACAAACATATTCGAATGATAAAAATAAAACTTAAAAACTAAAAACATTCAAACATAAAATAGTTAAAAAACTTTACTAATAAAAAGTTAAACGAAAAAACACAAGTACACCAAACATACCATGCTCACTTGACAGCCACAAAAAACTGAGGCGAAAAGGAGAGAGGGTCACAAAGGGAAAAAAAAATAAAAAAATAAAAAAATTTAGTTTGTAGGTATTCTAATTAATATAAAGGGGGTAACAGCTAGAATCAATATTTAAACTGGAGTTCAAAAATTTAATGCACAAAGATTTGTAAATACGGAGGGAGGACGGGCATTTTAATGATTTAAGAATTTTAAAGTTATTAACGGAAATGTCAACCTTACACTTGATAGAATGATTTCTAATGGCAGACTGTTCCTTTTTCGATAAAACTTTCCCTGTCCTATGGCTAATACCCATATGGGAGCAAAATCTCGCCTGCAAGGAACGAACTGTGCTGCCAACGTAGTTCCCCTGGGAACACCCAGGGCAGGTAAACAAATAAACAACAGAACAGCTCATCGCAGGGGGGATTTTGTCCTTACATCGGAAAAAACATCCAAGGGTATTATTATTTACAAAAGCAACCTTAAAATCAGTGCGAAAATAAAATTTCCTCACCACACTCAACAATTGCTTTTTCACAAAAGTGTTAAAATGGTAGAGATCAGGTAAAACAAGATATTTACAATTCTTAGGAACATTGTACGTTGGGATAAGGTTGGGGGAATATACATTATTAAGAAATTTACCAATAATACCTCGTACAAGATCCCGTGGAAAACCATTTTTAAAGAAAAAATCAGTAAGGAATTCAAACTCATTATGAAGCACAGCAAAGTTCGAGCAAATATTATAAGCTCTATGCACCAAAGTGCGAATGGAACTTAATTTGTAATTAAAATCGCAAAAACTATAAAAATTTAAACCCAAACCCGTAAACGTAGGCTTCCGGTATGTAGAAGTTAAAACGGTCGAGCCAGATTTGGAGACCAAAACATCAAGGAAAGGAAAAGAACCTTCAACTTCCTTTTCCTGCGTAAATACAATGTTCTTATGCAGTGTGTTCAGAAAACTTAGAAACTGAACTGATTAATTATCCGTTTGGAATAAAGCAAACGTATCATCAACATAACGTCTGTACAATTTGGGCTTAAGGTGAGGGGTGACCTCACAGAAGGCCCTTTCCTCAAGATGCGACATGAAAATATTCGCAAAAACGGGACCCAAGGGGCTCCCCATCCCCACTCCATCCAGCTGACGGTAAACTACCCCTTGAAAACTGAAAAAGTTATCCTTGACTGCCAAATTCAGAAGCTGCTCAAACTGTGCTCTGCCAAAGCCGTGAAAAAGTGAGTCCGGCTGTGGAAAAGCTTTATTCAAAATAATTGTAATGGTCTCATCGAAGGGGACATTTGTAAAGAGGGAAAATACATCAAAACTTGTCATAAACAAAGAATTCGTATCAAACTTCTTAATTTCCGACACAAAGGAAAAACTATCCTTAACACTGTACGAGTTCACAGTAAATGATGATAACAGTGGGACAAGAAATTTGGCAAGTTTGTAATTAGCCAAAGGATAAGATGCTAAAATTGGGCGCAATGGAACACCGACTTTATGAACCTTAGGCAGACCGTACATAAGGCCCAAATAAGAGCCTGAAACTTACAATTCATCATAAGTGGAGGAGTTAATAGCACATTCCTGTTTAAGCTTAAGCAAAACACGGTTAACCTTGTCTTCCAATCGCTGAATAATTTTAGGAACCTGTTCATCTACCTTGTTAACCATGTTGCTGTTCCGTGCGTTGGTCTCTCTTCACACGAAGGTCAAGCTGGTGGTCCCGCCTCTAGATCTGGCTTCGTGGAGGAGCGTGTTGGTTTCTTGCGCTCTCCACCGTACATACCCAGGTACACCCGGCTCATCTGGTACCGTCCTGAGCCAGGCATCTAGTCTTCTCTTGAAGACTTAAACTTTGACTCCTGTAACGTTTCTGAGGTCCCTTGGAAGCTGGTTAATATGTCTTGGCCCCCTGACAACAAAGCTATTTTCCTTCAGTGTTGAGGACGTCCCTTATCGGGCCTTTAATTTGGGAACACTATACGTTCTGCCTTTCGTATTTTCCAGTGTTATTTGAATGGTAATTGGGTTTAGTTTTAGGTTTGGTATCAGTTTTTTGATCATTTTCCATATGTAGATTATGATGTACCTCTCTCTCTTCTTTCCAGGGAGTACAGATTTAGTTTACGTAGTCTTTCCCAGGAGTTGAGTTCTTTGCAGCTATCACTCTTTGCTGTGAAATGTCTCTGCGCTTCTTCTAGTTCCTGTTTTTAGCAGGGGAATCATTACTGTCCTGTCCCTTCTTTTGAACGTTCTTAGTACCTGTCCTGATTTTGTGTTTCGAATTTCGCATCATCGGTCATTATTACCCCCAGATCGATCGCTTTCGTGCTTCTCTGAATTTCCTGTATCTGGAGCATAATATGCAGTCTGTTTCAGTTCCTCTTTTCTACCATATCTCAAGAGCTGAAATTTCTCGGTGTTAAATGTCATGTTGTTGTCTTCTGAACATTTATATATTTTATTCGTGTCCCTCTGGAAGGCCTCCACTTCATTTACATCGCTAATTTTTCTGCTGATCTTTGTATCGTCTGCAAAGGATGTTACTCTACAGTTGCTGTTTACTCCGCTGTCTATATCTCTTAATATGATAATGAACAGGAGTGGGGCCAGCACTGTACCTTGTGGTACTGAGCTGCGTGCTTCCGATTCTGATGATGATATACCTTGAAGTTTTACGACCTGTACACGTTCTCTGAGGAAGTTGTAGATCCATTTTCCCATTTTGCCTGTTATTCCCATATATTTCATTTTATGTGCTAATATACCGTGATCACATTTGTCGAAAGCTTTAGCAAAATCCGCGTGTATGATATCGTAGTTGTCATTGCCTTCCAGTGCATCTAGGATATTGTTGAAGTGTTCTATAAGTTGTAATAGGCATGATCTACCTGATCGGAATCTGTGCTGATTTTCGTTGATTCTTTCCAGTGTCTCCAAGAAATCATGAATTTTATCTCTAACTATTCGTTCAAATACTTTGGTGAGGTGGGACGTCAATGACACTGGTCTATAGTTCTTTGCTTGAGATCTGTCCCCTCCTCTATATATAGGGACAATGTTTGCTCTTTTCAAGATGCCCGGTATTTCCTCAGTGTCTAGGGATCTTCTCCATATCCAGTATAAAGGCGTAGCTACTTCATTTCTACAGTTTTTAATCAATAATGCATTCCATTTGTCCGGACCTGCAGCTGAATGTAGTTTCATTTGTCCTATAGCTCTCGCTACATCTTCTGGGGTAAAATCAAAGTCTGTTATACACTCTCCTTCAAAGAATGTATCTATGTCAGGTCACTTCTTTTCTATGTCAGGTCACTTTTTGGGGTACTGAAAAATGATTCATACTGTGCTCTCAATGTTTCAGATATTTCTTTTGGATTGTCGGTTAGTTCATTATTTCTCTTCCTTAAGGGCCCAGTAGCGGTGTGCGTTTTTGTTTTCCTTTTCGTATAGCTATAGAAGTATTTTGGATTTTCATTTATTGCTTCTACCGCCGTTTCCTCTTCCCTTCCTCTTCCTTTCCTGTTCCCTTCAGTTTTTCTTGTATTATTTTCCTGGCATTATCTCCACAGTTGGCTAACTTCGCCTTCACTCTCTTTCTTTTGCGGAATAATCTTCTCTTTTGCCTCTCTCCAGCTCCTCTTTCCTTTTGGCTGTGATTTCGGAGCATATTTTTCTAAAATTCTCAGCGTTTTTTCTTCCAAGGTTGTTAGCATTTTCAGTTGTTTTATTCTTTAAAACTGTTCTCCACTCTATTTGGGCCATGTGCGATCTGATTGCTTTCCAATTTATAGTCTTGGAGTTTAAGTTAGAGGCCCCAAATATGCTTCTTTCCTCAATATGTGTATTGTCTTTTAATGTTGTCGTCATAGTTGATATCTCGATTAAGTTGTGAATACCAGATCTAGGCAGTTATTTTTTTCTGGTATTTTCTGTTATCTTCTGTGTCAGCATAAACTCATTTGTGAGAGCCATCAACATTTTTGCTTGCTCCTGGTCTTTTCTTGTGCCCCCCTTGTCCTGGTGTATATATATATATTCCTATCCACCTTTTTGTGCTTTATAAATGGGAAGTTAAAGTCTCCGCAGATCATTATATTGGGGGATGGAGGGTTGATGGCCTTTATTAGTTTTCTGATGTCATTAATGGCCTCCGAGAATTTTTCGGTTGGGATGTTTGGAGGTCTACAGATGACTATTAGTGTCACGTTTAGTTTTTCTATTTTCACTGCTAGGAGTTCCACAAAGCTGTTTGATTTACTTATTACCGTCTCTGTCATATGACCTTCATGTGCATATAGAGCACAGCCACCTTTACGTCTTGTTGTTCTATCCGCTCTTAGTTAGTTGAAGCCCTCTATATTTATCTCTTTCTTATCAATACAATGTTCGCAGTTTTCACAATTTCCTTGGCAATCCTTAAGATGAGTTTCTATGAGGCATGCGATGTCAACCCTTGTTTCGTCCATAAATCCTTTCAGGTACGAAACTTTGTTGAGTGATTGGTTTGATCTTATTCCTTGAATATATTAGCCAGGACATTATTTATGTTCTTTATTTTTCGTTGCCCCTTGTGCATTTTAAGTTCGTTTTCCTTCGGTATCGCTTGTTCAATGCCCTCTGATCCTACGAGACAGATCCGTTTCCACCTACCTGTTTTGGCAGCTTCTTGCACGGAATCGGTTTGGCTCGGGGGTTCCCAGCTGTGTCAACTGCATGCGATGAATGACATTTAGCAGCCGTATCGTGTCTGCGATGTTAAAAAAATATTTTGTTTGCTTAGTGTGTTCCTATTGTTATTGTTATTCCTATTGTCATTTAAACTTTGTTCTTTGTTCTTTGGGTCCGTCGGGAGCTGTTGATAGTAGCATTTTTTCCCGTATTTGCAGGTTCCATACTTTGCGTAAGTCCTGCAGATGTTCGGGTGGTAGATTTTGCATCTGTCTCCAAATTTACAATGACCATTATTATAGAAGAAATTGCATATTAGGGGATGTTCATATATACATTGTCCTCTTTTAAATTTGCACTTATCTATTATATCATATCTGCATATAATTCCTTCCCCATATTTACTCGTGGCCTTTGTTTTTTGCTCCTTATTGGGGGACAGTTTCACTCCGTTTTCTTGATTGCCCTCTTGTCTTTTCCTATTTGTGCTATTTGTGTTAATATCCATCGTTGCCCTTATACTATCTGTTGTCTTTATACTCTCGACTGTATGGTTTCCGCCTCGTTGTGTGACGTTATTTGATTTTTTTCTACTTCGCCTTTCTTCGTTTCTTCTGTTTTCCTCTGTTCTTTATTCCCACTTTCCTCTTTCATTTTCTTCTCGTAGTCTCTTTCTGCTTTAAATAGTGTAAAAGAGTTTATTTCGGTCATGCAATTTTCGCAGAAAATTTTTATCCCATTATGTTGTTTCGCGTTCGTTATAAGGGAGATTTTTTCATCTTCCCATTCTAGGCATCTAAAATCAAAAAGCAGCCGACAAAAATCGCACTTCATCGCCTTTATCTCATCTGTTGGATTATTGCAGATACCACAGAGTTGCAGGAATTTTTACCATTTCCATGTTACTGATAGAGGGTAGCCGCTGGTGCACAAAATTGACTCAGAAAAAGTATTATTGGAAGTATTGGGTGGGGTTTGACTCAAGCTGAGTGAGGGAAAGTTCTCCGTTACTCCTGGGGATGGGGGATGTGGCACGCTGTGTACTTCTCATTGATTGGTGCTCGCGACTGTGGCTGCGAGGGATAATGGGGGGTATTTGTTGGAATTTCGATAGGCAGCTAATTTTCTTCACAAAGAAACACTCGGAAAAATGCTATATAGATTAACTCACAATATCGGCACCGTTTAAAACTGATTAACTGCAGGATTTTTACTGTAATACCGCTTTTATTCGGACTTCGATCGAAACACGTGTAACCGTCACACCAGCAAAACACACACACACACACACACACACACACACACACACACACACATATATATACAGGGCGTCCCAAAAAAATGTATACACACTTTAACAGCTGATAGCTCAATTGATGTTTCTTTCTTTCCAAGTTAAACCCATTAGAATTAATAATGGCAGTCAGACTAAGCTTTGAACAAAGGAAATTCATTCTAAAATGCTACTGGAAGTGTGAAAACGCAGTTGAAGTGCAAAGACAGTTTAGGAGGGAGTTTCAAACAGATCCACCAACGCGACTTACCATCACTCGAATTAGAGATAAGTTTGAAGCCGATGGAACTGTTCAAAATGTCCACAAGAAGCGTTCCGGAAGACCACGGACATCGACAAGCCCCACAAAGCAAGAAAGAGTACTGGAAACGTATCACCAAAGTCCAAGAAAATCTGTGCGGCAAGCGAGTCGTGAGGTAGGAATTTCAGAATCGTCTGTCCAACGCATTTTGAAGCGCTGTCAATGGAAAAGTTACATTCCAAGATTAGTCCATGCTATTAACGAAGATGATCCGGACCGAAGAGTGGAGTATTGCGAGTGGTACTTGGCACGATGTGGATGTGGATTGGAGGAAGGGGTTTCGTAGAATACCCTCCGCGTTCACCAGACCTCACACCACTAGACTTTTTTTCATGGGGATACTTAAAAGACAAAGTCTACGCTATAAAACCTGCAACAGTCGCTGAATTGAGAGCAGCCATTGAACGAGAATGCACACAAATACCAAACGAAATGTTTCGTGATGTTTGCGATTCCATTGCTTCGCGTTATCAGCAGTGCCTGGACCAGAACGGACGTCAGTTTGAAAACAGGCGTTGACAAAACAATTAAATAATGTCTGTAGATTCTATTACATTTTGAAAATGAAATGTATTTTAATAAACACTGCCTTTATAAGTATTTAAAGTGTGTATACATTTTTTTGGGACGCCCTGTATATATATATATATATATATATATATATATATATATATTCATATATACACACATATATATATATATATATATATATATCAAAGCTATTGACTTCTCCTTAGGGAAACGGAGCTTACAGATGAACAGAAGGACCAACACAACGGCAAACATTTTCATTTATTTTTGTACTTCAGACGTTTCGACAAATCTTTTGTCATCATCAGTGAATTAAGTCTTAAAACCTTAAAACAAAAGTAAAAAGTGAAAATTACATCAATACAATATTAAAACCATTAAAATTAAAACCTTAAAGCAAAATGAAAATTGCATCAATGCAAAATTAAAATCATTTAAATTTCATCACTATAAAAATTAAAATCAAATTAAATTACCTCAATTACCTCCATACTTGGCAAAGCCTAAGAGAACACTGGATGGTCAGAGGATTAGAAAGGATATGTCTATGAGAATCGGTTGGTTAGTTAGAAGAGCTGTAATTTGTAGGATGAGCTATTATTGTTAATGGAGGGTTTGTTTCTATAGATGTACAAAGATTCTAAAATTCGGAGTTGTGTGAGGTTATTGGATCTAGTTACAGAAGATACGTGGATGACACTTTCTTATTATTTAACCATCCTTCACACGTAAAACTTTTTCTTGATTATCTTAATAAACAACATAGTAATATTAAGTACACATGTGAAAACGAAACAAATAATAGTTTACCTTTCCTGGATGTTTTAGTTAAACGGGCTCATAATAAGTTCCAAACTTCACTATTTCGAAAACAAACTTTTACTGGCTTGGGAACCAATTATTTAAGTTGTATGTTTTATAAATATAAGATTAGTGCTATAGTAACATTATTAACAAGAAGTTACCGTATTTGTTCGGATTACTTTTCGTTAAACGAAGAATTTAAATTTTTAAAACAGTACTTTATTAACAATTACTACCCTTCTAATCTATTCGATAACCAATTAAAGAAATTTTTAAATAACACTTTTAATACTAAACTCCCCATAACTACAGTACAAAAAGAAACCAGATATATTAAATTACCTTTTTATGGTTATTTATCATTGCGTATTCGAGGTGAATTGTCCAAACTGCTCAAGTCTAGTTATCCCCAAATAAATTTTAGATTCGCCTTCGTCAACCCACTTAAATTATCAAATTTTTTAAAGTTCAAAGATGAATTCCCCAAAACTGTATGCCCCAATGTTGTTTACAAATACACGTGCGACAGCTGTAAGGCTGCGTATATTGGCAGCACTCAACTCCAACTGGAGGTGCGCCTTTCTCAACATTTGGGCTTGTCAGTCCGTACCAACCGTCCCCTCAGTAGCCCTCCACAATCCGCAATTAGAAACCATAGTAATGAAAACAACCATCCCCTTCACAAAACTCAGTTTGAAATTTTAACTTGATCCAATAACCTCACACAACTCCGAATTTTAGAATCTTTGTACATCTATAGAAACAAACCCTCCATTAACAATAATAGCTCATCCTACAAATTACAGCTCTTCTAACTAACCAACCGATTCTCATAGACATATCCTTTCTAATCCTCTGACCATCCAGTGTTCTCTTAGGCTTTGCCAAGTATGGAGGTGGATGTAAACATTGTGTATTTACCTATTGAGGTAATTTAATTTGATTTTAATTTTTATAGTGATGAAATTTATATGATTTTAATTTTGTATTGATGCAATTTTCATTTTGCTTTAAGGTTTTAATTTTAATGGTTTTAATATTGTATTGATGTAATTTTCACTTTTTACTTTTGTTTTAAGGTTTTAAGACTTAATTCACTGATGATGACAAAAGATTTGTCGAAACGTCTGAAGTACAAAAATAAATGAAAATGTTTGCCGTTGTGTTGGTCCTTCTGTTCATATATATATATATATATACACGTACATATGATGAAAATATCCACGAAAGAAAAAGGAAACAGAATGGTGCTCAAGCGCTTTCGTCTAATGACATCTTCAGGAACACTGAAATAAATAACAACTTCGAGACTATATATAGGTCACAAAAAAATTAAAAAATAATAAAAATAAAACGAATTCAAAACAACAGGATCAAGCGGAAAAAGACCCTGGCTAATGTTAAAATTATTTTTAAGTTGAATAATGGCAGACTCAAGAATATTTCTATTAATAGTGTTGCTTGAGTGAAACAAAATTGAAGGATTATTCCAATGAATACAGTGGGATAACTCTGACAAATGGACGAAAAGATAACTGTCCGTTCTAACTGAATATTGATTCTGTTTTACACGTGTGAGCAAATCCTTTCCCGTCTGTCGAATGTAAAAGGAATCACATTGTTTACAACCAATTTTATAGATAATACCTGAATTATTGGTTGGGCTATTTTTTACGATGATATTCTTCACAATATTGTCATTTGAAAATACTACATTAATATTCAAAAGTTTAAGTACATTAGCAATGCCTAAAAAGCCTGGGAAAAATGGAAGTACTAAAATATTCTTCGACAAAGTGCGAGGGTTATTATTCACACAATAGAAAGTTCGTTTTGCCTTGTTAAGACAAGATTCCAAAAGAGCAGTGGATAACACAAATCACTTCCAATACTGTTGATTTTTTTTTAATTCGGCATCCACGTATTCTGGACTGGCGATCCTAAGAGCGCGGAGAAACATTGAAGAAAATATGACTTTCTTGATGGGGGTGTCATGTCCGGAGTAAAAGTGTACGTAGGACAAATTATTTGTTTTTTTCCGATAAATGCTAAACTTAAAACCTGGGCTTTCCCTATGTACACGCACATCCAAAAACGGGATTGAGTTGTTTTGTTCCACTTCTAAAGTAAACTTAATGGAGGGGACTTGATTATTTAACTGAAGGAGGAAGTCATCCAGGTCACGCTTCATGGGCCAGATACACAAAATATCGTCGACGTACCGCAACCATGGGATGCCAACCCCGAGGATTCTCGGAATGTAAATAATTTCGAAAAACTCCATATAAATATTGGAGAGGAAGGGCGACAAGGGATTACGTATGGCCATCCCATAAACCTGTTGATAATACTCGCTATTGAAAGTGAATTTACAGACTTTGATGCAAAGTTTAATGAGTTAGTTCCAAAACGATGTGTGCAGGTAGTGGCAGGTTATACTTATGTAATTCTCGGGAGAGAAAGTCAAGCATATCGTCAATCGGCACTTTTGTAAACAATGAACAAACGTCAAAACTGATCAATCTATCGTTGGTTTCAGTGCGTATATTATTCTGTTTTTCAGTAAGATCCATGGAATTTTTTACAGGTGAATCAGAGATAGTTCTGAGAATGGAGGGACAAGACTTTGACAAGCCATTTGGAGAGTTTATTTGTAATAGAACCCACGCAGCTTATAATAGGGGGCATAGGGTTGCCAGGTTTGTGGGTTTTAATAAGACCGTAACGGTAGGGAAGAGAAGGCGAAGTGGACGTGAAAAGCAGAATTAAGTCCTTATGATCTTTGAGAAGGCGTTTGAAGCCATTATTGAATGATTTGATGACGTCAGTAGTATGACCGAGAAAAGGACGACTGCAGAGCAATTGATCAAATGTTGCTAGGTGTCAAACCCTCCCTCCCCCAGTACGACCCCCCATGGTGCCAAAAAAAGGGGGGAAAGCTGGGGGAAATCCACCTAACCTAAGAGAGAGAGAGAGAGAGAGAGGGAGAGAGGAGGAGGAACGAGACCATCCTTTCACCTGGACAGCCAGATGCATAATAAAGCTCTCGGCTTCAGCACCTGGCTTAGAACTCGAAATCCGCCAGTTGGCTTAATCAGCCACTTGGCTTAAACGACTTAGAAAACAGGTGTATATGTATATATATTAATTAACTTTTCAGTTGCCAGATTGCACTATTCAGATATTCTTGGGAGTTGGCTTAGGAATCCACCAGTCAGCTTAGAAGGCGTAACCAGCCATTTGGTATATATATTCCCATCTCCTCAGTTATTCCTTAATATCGTTTATATATACAGCGAAAAGAATTAAATAAAACACCATTACATCATTCTGTTTATTTAGACGAGTTAAGGGAAATAATTCATGAAATATATAGGAAATAAATATACATTCAAAAATAATATACAGCAAAAATACACACATTAAGCGAAGGATATATATACATTCTTAAATAATAATATTAGTCAGGACAAAACTATATAACCATTTAATATATGTACGAGGAAATACGCTCACATATATATATATATATACATATATATATATATACACAGTATGCGTGTGTGTATATATATATATATATATATATATATATATATAATATAATATATATATAAACAACAAAACTTATATAAAAATAATAATAGTACACGATAAAACTATATACCATTAATATATATAATATATACAGTATATATATATATATATATACACACATATATATATATATATATATATATATATATAAACAGCAAAACGTATATAAAATCAAAATACGTACACTTTATGTTCTACCGCGCTTAACTAAAATACTAAACTTGCACGTGATCGAGTCTACAGTTACATCGTTGATGCTTTGTACTATACAATAAGTACGATGTAGCATTATTTCATCACTCAAGATGTGCGGGTGCTTATACTCGATGTAAATGGCCTTCATTTCGTTCAATACTACTTTTGTGCCCACCTTACAATTGGCTGGCAAGTTATCTTTAAACACGGACAGAATACAATCAAAAGCACGCACAAAGAGGGCGTCTTTAGCCACAACATCATTATTAAATTCAAGTTTATAAACACTTTTTTCCAATCGAGGGTTTTTTCTTACCGATCCGAGCTTTTCAATCGTGAACTCTTCTTCACAACGCATAGCGGCAGTTGAAATAATCTTCTAAATCGTAACGACAGCTGCTCATTATATAAAGATACAACTCTTCAGGGTGAACAGTGTAGGTGAGCTCTGCCCTGTTCCGCTCAAGTCCTTTGTACCAAAGCTCATGATATTTTGAAGAGTCTAAACCTTTTAAATAAGGATCCAGTACTAGACCATTCTCGCCATGTTCATTCCTAGATTCGGTAAACCCGTCGAGCAGAGCGGTGTATGCGTATGCAATAACCGTATAAAAATAAACCATATCCGTAACACGTGCGTCTAATACATGTTTTAGTTTGCGGAAGCCAACGATTTCAAACATTCTTTCGAGGATGAAGCGGTTTCGCGTGAGGACAAGAACGTTATTATCAGATGCATTCTTCCACATGAGTCGTATGTCAATGCATGGATGATCGTTATTTATGCACAACGTACAAACAATGGCATATGAGGGGGTATCACTAATCTGTGCTCTTCTTGTCCCTACACCTGCATGTATTTTATAACGATCCTCACCCCACTTCTCAACTATCACGAAGACTCTATTCATTTCTTCAACACTTAAATAAACAACATTATGTTTACCAGAGTTTGCTTGTCTACAAGTCGTTTCAAGGACATAGTTAATGGCACCAGTTTTACGTCTGAACACGCGCAATGACTTCGTCACGGACACGTCGTATACGGTATTGAGAATGCTGCTCAAAGGAAGTTCCATCGTTTTCTATTGTGAGAGTGCACAACCAGTTGGGTCAAGCTTTGAGATGACTATGAGCGCCGGTGCGTTATTTGGCTCGGGGGACAGGTGTGGAGGAGTGAGTCATACCAAGCGCTAATATTTCGTGTACGGGTTTTTTCCAGCATGAAAGAATCATGCGAGTACTTGTACCCATTATACCGGGCAATTTTTCCGATAAATGGAGCAATATCGGTTTTAATGTTTTATCGGATTGCGCACTAGACGTTCATTTCCACAAACTAAACACATTAACAATCCGGCGCACTA
Source organism: Bathynomus jamesi (assembly GCA_023014485.1). Lineage (NCBI taxonomy): Eukaryota > Metazoa > Arthropoda > Malacostraca > Isopoda > Cirolanidae > Bathynomus > Bathynomus jamesi. The sequence continues at coordinate 838,179 of JAJOZX010000203.1, read as the reverse complement.
TTTGAGAGAAACATGTGCCCGTATATTTTCTTTTTGTGTAACTGTCGATACTCGTCTCTAAATTCTATTAAAAACTCACACAGGCCTTTAGCCACAACCTCACTGCGAACTTCATGATATATATGAATGTAGTGGTAAAAGTACTTTAGCTTGTCCATGATGACAAGGTTTACATTCTCAGTCGCAGGGTACGCGTACTCGGTATGATACAGCATGACATAATACCGCCTGTCACACCACTCATCAACAAGACTCACTACCCATACCCATTGCTTCTCTTCTGCACGCATTGTTTCTTTCACCTCAAGGTATAAGTACGCTTTTATACAGTTTAGCCCTACAACGTAGTCCATTACATCGTTTGTGCCGCGAAATCCGGCAATGCTCTCGCCAGAATATCCATAGAGTATTTGAACATCTTGTTCCTCAAGCTCAGTGTAGCCTTAAAAGTCTCAAAAGAGGGGGGGAGCTAGTCCCTCTTTCAGTATTCACCACATCTTGCGACTTTACCGAATACCACTTCATAAACGTCGAACACGCAATTTCAAAAGTCGCGATCGCTATTTTTCATCTATGTGAGAATTCTTCAAATATATGTCTGAGATCCAGGGCTTGCAGCGGCCAACTGAGCACGCAGGGGTAGAGATATGCCCAGGTAGTAGCAGGAGTCACGTGACACTTTGATTGATCTTACGGTGGGCGGAGCTTAGAACTTTTTCCTGTACATACGCACACACACACACACAAAGGAGAAAATAAAACCCTAATTGAAACATTTGCATATTCAAATATACATAATAAATAAACATATCGTTAACAATAGACATATATAACATTCAGGTACTATGATACCCAAAGGGTACGGTATCAAAGGTGCCAGACATCTGGTAACGTTTCCAATAGGGGTTACGATACACCTTTGTGCCCCTAAGTTCCTTCACACACCCCAGTTCCTGAAAATTGTGGGTTCCTACAGTCAGTTGGTGTGGCTGGTCACTCTCATCTTCTAAGCACACTGGCTCCTTCAACAAGTCAATGTTAACGACCCGTCGGTTCGCTTGGTTCGCCAGGTTAAGCGTGGTGCCCTTCGCCTTCACGATATATTTCAGGTCTTCTTCCACCCTAACCCGTATCCTATAAGTTTTTGGCCCTGTTGATACAAAGGAGTCAGCGTATGCACCATCACCATATTCATCCTTGATCTTGTCAGTCAACTCTCCGAGGAATTCCCTAATAAGCGGCATGTATTCCCCCTCCCCCTCTGTGAATATTACGCTATCTGTGTCAGCGTACAGCACCCCCCGCCCAAGAGAATGCAGTAGTCCCCAAAGCTTAATGCGTGCGTATGCCGTTGTGAAGCTGGCTACAGATACGTTTATAATACGTGAGGTTTCTGTGGCAAATTCGGTGATGTACTTTATTATGTACATGTTACCAACATTCACGATCACGGTAGCGCTGAATATACGTCGATTTTTTACCCTCGCTCTCAACCCCTCGCGGGTAGCCTGATGCTTCTACTTTATCCTTCAAAAATGTATTTATATACGGCGTGTAAAGGGTGGGGAGTTTCTGAAACACACACACACCACATATATCTTCAATATTCTGTAACCATGGCGGACAGCTAGGGACAGCTCAGGACTTGTATATACACCACTGATCTTCCGCTGATTGGTTGTGTGATTACAGGACCCATTTTTCTCCTCTGCGCACTTCACGCACAGGGGAAACATGAGTTTGTGATCTATGACGACGGGTAAGATCGGCATTCATAAATCGCGAGGTGGGAGCACGTCTACGAAAGAAAGACCGAAATAGTACTTGTTCAAATTTGTTGAGAACACCTCGATGGGGGGCAGGTCAGCTCCCACCAGTTTTTCAGGTGCACCTACGGGGTAGGGATTGTTCTTCATCACGTAGGGCGAGAAGAACAGAAGTCGTAGTAATGGAGTTTCACGCCCTCCGTAGGCGGAAAGCATAGCTTGAATGGGTTTGTACGACCTCCGAACAAGCTATCACCGCATTTGAGAGGATCTAACACCATTGAACACTTGATGGTGTTTATTTCTTCGCGGTACTGTCCATCTGTTTCCATCCGTACATCATACTCATGCTCCCACAAGACCTTGTGAGTGAACTGGGTGCCTATAAGCTGATCGCAGGTGCAGGTCCATGCAAGACAATCGGCAGGAGATCTACCGTGGATATCTCCTACGATTCCACACTCAGGACGTGAGCATTCATGCCACCAACAACCGTTAAATGAGTACACAGTCTTCTCACCAGTGGCACGGTCTTCGCTTAGACTATCAACCCAGGAAAAACAACCATTGACTTTAATGGGTACTTCTCCCTTGTAATGGACGTGTTTTATGTGTACTCCGGTCTGTTGCTGTATGAGCATGAGCCAGTAAATATCCTTGTGCCCATAACTGCGAGGGTTGTTTGTGTGAATGATGGCTAAGGTGTCTTTAGGCACGAAGTTGTTCTTCAACACAGTAAAGCGCAATGATGCGATTGTGGTTGCGACTCGCAACGGATCGCAGTTGAAACGGTTTATGTACATCCTTCTAGAGGTCTGGAAACATACTCTAAGCACGCGGACATTATTCACGCAATAACGCTCACATTCATCAGGTATATTGTAAGGATTAGCTTCATTAAAACTGTTGTAGTAGCGGTCAAAATCTTCACGCTCACTATTACTCACGTTGTTGTAGTTAAAGTATTGTTTGGGGGGAGGTAATCCTATATAATTTAAAGTGTCGCAAGTGAGGAAAGTGTAAGGGAAATACCCTTTTGAAACTTCGGCGGCTACACCCATCACCTTGGGTAGCTTGGCTAGTTTACAAGGTGTGAATAATAAAGTATCTTTAAACCAGTTCGAATGTTATACCTTCCTCTACAGCACGAGAAGCTGCTGGTGTGGAGGATGTACCCGGAATTGAACAGGAATAAGAGGGTACAAATTTAATTGAGGAGGGAGCTAGTGTGGAGGTTGTGTCGTAAGACGTAGAGGGCTGGGGCTCTATTACTGGGGTTTAGCAACCGGTGCACTCCTGGCACGTTTTATACACTGCCACGTGATGGAGGTGTCACTGGTGAGGGTTCGTCAGTGGGGATGGAGTCTGTAACCACAGCTACACTGTCATCTGGGTCGTCTGTAATATTGATGATTGTGCTGTACCTCATCGTCATTCACGGTTTTGTGGAAGAAGAAAACAAGAATATAAGGAGCAACACTTCAATTTTGTTATATTTTGTAAATGTTCCACTTACAGATGTGACGTGTTACAGATGGAATCTGTAGAAAAAATCAGGTTTACAAGCCCATCCACATGTATTATATCTGGCCCTACAGGATGTGGTAAAACTGTTTATGCGTAAAATCATTAAAGATAAGGGGGAGATGTTCTCAAAATTTGTGCATAAAGTAATATGGTGCTATTCGACGTACCAGACAGTGTTGAACGAGTGCCAAGATGATATTTTGTTCCATAAAGGTGTATATGACGTTAATTCCTTAAAGGGAAATGAGCATACAGTCATTGTAATTGACGATCTCATGTTGGAAATGATTAAAACGTTTGCCGAGACATTTACATTGTTCTCCCACCATCTTAACATAAGCATATTCTTCATCAATCAGAATCTATTTTTCAAAAATAGATACATGCTCGATGTGTCGTTGAATACAAAATATCTACTCTTATTCGCGCAACGTAGAGATGTGTCACAAATTGGGGTATTAGCCAATCAAATGTTCCCGAATCAGAGTAAGGAGTTTCACCCGCGAAACACGATTAGGATGCTTCTAAGAACGAATATATTCTCAAACGAGCCTGAGAAGGTGTATATTCCACAATAACAAATAAGCCGAAGAAATACCGTGAATTAATAAAAATCTATCATCGATTGCCTTGGTCAATACAACAGATGTTTGTTAAAAACATCGACTGAGACTTTTTAAAAAGCATCTGTGAAATTTGACTTAATGTTATAAAATGTAATGTACCAAAGAAATCCCCTCAGAAGGCTCGCCTACGTCGCTACAAGAACATAACGAGGTGTATGCTTCACTACAAAGTTCAGAGTGCAGACAAGGTTCTAGAACCCCGTAAAAGCAGGCTTAAAAAATGGAAAGCGAATTGATAGACCTACTAAAAAGTGAAAAGTCATCTGATGAGAAAAGGATCTTATACCAAGAGGCTCTACAGAAATTTCTTCATGAGTACGAAGATTATAAGAATCCGGCAGAGATCCCCGTGGTTAATAGACACAGCACGAGCAACGATGAGCATGGTGACATAAGACCTGAGGCCGACGTTAGAGCTGACCAACCAAAGAATAACGGAACGCAACACATCGAGCATGTATTAAAAAGCTGTCTCCCACATACATTAAGGAATAAAGGCTTAAGTCTTTATAATCTATTGAGTGAGGACTCCATCATACAATGGACCGATACAGGCGAGGTCATTGTTGAAGGAACAAAGGTACAGGGCTCGAATATCGTCGCCGTTTCCCATGATCTGGTGAGAAAGTGGGACAGGCCTTCACCATCAGCATGGAAACATATTAAAGCAAGACTACAACAAATAAATGTCCCCAAAATATTGATAGAAAATTTGAATAGGTTAAAAGACTTGGAGCAAGTCTCGCATGTGCCACAACTGAGTACGCCATCACCCCCAACAGTAGCATCTCTGAAGAGGAGAAAGACGAGACCAAACAACAACGGCCAACCCTATCCACGTGTCTCTAAAATACGCAAATGGCTAACATATTAAGAAAACGCTAATATGATATTTCTTACCCAGCCTCCTATGGCGGTGCTGATAGACTGTACAGAGTTGTTTACATGAGGGAGTAGGGAAAAAATATGTTGAGAGGTTTTTGCGGGAGCAGGATGCTTATACACTTTATAAGCCGGTGAGAAAAAGGTTTAAAACAGCCAGGATAACAGCGGCTTCGATTGATTTTGTTTGGCACGCGGATTTAACAGACATGCAAATATATTCAATATATAATGATGGCTATCGCTACATCCTATTCATAATAGATGTATTCTCTAGATATCTGTGGCTGATTCCTCTGAAAAATAGATCGCCTAAAACAGTTGCTAAAGCTACCAAAACGCTGATTTTGAAAGAAAACAGGGTTCCAGGTTATTTTTGTACGGATATGGGGGAAGAATTTATAGGCCGAGCTTTTCAAAACATGTTGGCAGAGTTTAATATCAGTTACTACACTAACAATTCTATACATAAGGCCTCTTTATCTGAAAGAGTTCAACGTACCATAAAGGAACGCATGCACCGCTATTTTACACATAAAAGCACATAGAGATATACAAACATTCTTGAATCATTGGCCTAGTCATACAACCGTTCACACCATCGTGCAATTGGGACAACACCTAACGAGGTTTTAGAAAGAGGTATGCACACAGAGTGTGAGGTGAGAAGAGATATTCGTAGAGCACAGCCACACTCTACGCGTTTGAAAATCAATGATTATGTAAGCCTATCGCGTTCGGGAAATAAATTCGCGAAGGGATTTGAGCAAGGATGGACACGTGAGATTTTTTAAGTTAGGGCTATGAGACCTAAAGGTGAGATAATGCTGTATAACTTTGAAGATTTGAATGTGGAAGAAATCGCAGGAGGCTTTTACCGCGAGGAGTTGCAGAAAGTGACATTTAATTTAGGAAAAAATGTGTTTAAAATTGAAAACATTTTAGGCAGCAAAGGTTCAGGAAAGAGAAAAATGTACCTGGTTGAAATGGCTAGGGTACCCAGAAAGCTTCAACACCTATGCAAAAGTTGCTGCAATAGTGAAGCTTAAATAGTATACAACATGGCGCCTAACTACTTCTATGTCACACTCCCGTCCTCTTCTTCTCTGTCTGTACATCCTAACAATACCCTGGCCAACTTTGTAACAGAACTCCATGGGCCCATTGAATTGGATCGTGATTCGTATGAAGTGGGGCTATGCGAAATTCAGCTATCCATCAGCTTCTTAGGTAGTGATTATAAAGAACCCGTTTTTACGGTTCTTAGAGATCGTGATGAGTGTGAAAAGGCCGGGGTAATTAGGGATGAAACCATGCGTGCCGCCCGGAGTGGGGTGGCACTGTATTACAGTACAGTAGTAACACTAGGCCTGGGTCGTTATGGTGCAGCCGAGGATGTTGTGAGAGACTTAAACGAAAGTTTAAAAAGCTAAAATCTTACGGCTGATTTTAGCATACGAAATCGTAAACAAAGAAACCCCTGCACATGTCTGACCCTAAAATCACAGTATAATAGAAATATTAAAGCCAGGATTGTTCAAAATTATAACCGAGGGCCGATATGGAGTAGGGCTCCAAAGAGATGTCTTTCACGAGGCACAACATGACTTATCCAGCTTAATGTATCAGTTGAAATTGGAGAAATTGGGTGATGGCTATCCATCCCCAGACATGTATTATATTTACAGCAATATCGTGGATCATCAATTTGTTGGGGATACCCAGGCGCGTCTACTGCGCATTACACACATTCCCAATCATAGAGGAAAGTGCTTGAGCATTACATATGACAAGTCTCATTATGTGAATTTTTTGACTAATCTATTAACCAATATCTCAATATATATAAAAACGATTGAGGGAAAAAATTTCCCATTCGGTGATGGGAGTTAAACAGTGAAGCTACACTTTCGTCGCATTCATTTATAACCACCCAGAGGTCTTTCGCACTCTACCGAGGGGTGAGATATCAGCGTGAGAGTAGGCTTGGATCCATTTTTTCAACCATACTACGCACGGCTGTCCCATTGTTGAAGAGAGGGGCCAGATACCTCCGCAGGAAACGTTACAATCAGGTTTTAAAAACGGTAGAACACATAATGGGTGGAGCTAAACCTAAAGAAGCTGTAAAAAAACATTTAAAACGTACACGGGACGAAATAATCAAAGATGCAAAGAGAAAAATGTGTGGTGGCGGGAAGAAGAAGAGAGATATCCAGAAGAAGGGGTTACCAATACGTGGCGTTAAACGTAAAAGGACATCAAAAAAGAATAAGTTTTCTAAACGAATGAAACCTATGGTTGGTCATCTTCTTAAATGATATAAGCTAAGGACATTGCTCTCACGAATCATAGGCTGATTACGACTTGTCGAGAAAAGTGGCAATATTTCTGACTCGTCATGGCACGCTTCATCCATTCGTGTAGCTCACAATATTGTAAGTCAGAGCTGTCCCTCTTTGATATGCGCCAACACAATTTTCTACTGGACAAAGTGACTTTATTACAATTAACCCATTAAACACAATTATTTCCCGGAGTTTCCCTATAGAATTCGTAATACCCAGCTCAGGCTCATACTTTTTTAATCCAAGCTGCATGCACATGTACGCTAAACTACGTATAGCCCATTCTGATGGAACGGACTACGATGATAATTATTCTACATACAATGAAACCAACTTTCTGCACTCCATATTCAGTCAGTGTGAGGTGTATTATTTAAGCCAGGTCAACATTTCGGCAGGAACGTGTTATTATCACCTACGAGCCTATCTGGAAAATGTCCTCAACTTTTCAAAAGAAGCGAAGGATACCTTTTTAACTGCCGAGGGCTATTATCAGACTACAGACGAAAATAATATAAAGGATAAATTTAAAAATTCTAAAAGGAAGATATGAGGGCTCGCGCGTCTTAAGGTACCTAAGCGCCACCATAGGCGAAAACGTGTTTTTGATGGATATCACTATTGAAAACCTTATGAAGCCTTATGAAGCGAACTACTTTTTTCACCTCTATCGCCAGCTGGACTCTGCCAGCTGCGCGTCTTAAGGCCCAAATATCCCGTTCAACTGGCGGGAGGTAATGGGGGTGGGGGTGGGACGCTCGGTCTCTGGGTGGCGAGAACAGCAGGAGGAGCGCGAGGCAATGAAAACATGGCAGCCACGCCGCTCTGCTTTCTGATTGGCCACCCGCTCCACGCGCCGAGAGGGACACGACCCAAACATCCCGCCAGTACCTTAAGACTCGCGTTGCTGTTAGCAGGCGTCCTGTGTTTGTGCTCATATTGCTGAATATCGCGTGGATTATTCTATTCACACGGCTTCTACTATTATCAACTTGTGCAGCAATGTCTCACCGTGATAGTGATGAAAAATCAATGGAATCATTCTGCGCTAGAAATCGCACCCAAAGTTCGACATAAGAAAATAAAAAAATTAAAAAAATATATTCAAAAATCTCATCATTTTCATTAGCATAATTAGAACTCTAATTTAACTAAAAATAAACGTTCTAGCTCAATTAATAACAGAGATACTATTGTCAGAATATTGCTGAACTTTGAAGGCGAATTTTAATTTTGGCGCTTGGGTACTTTAAAACGCGGGACCCCTCATATATGAATGCTATGGACGTCTGCATATAGACTTCACATTCCAGGAGAAACTGCATATGAACTGGGTGTATATGAAATTAAAGCTCACCCGCACGAATCCTGAGATCTGCATAAATCTGGGACCTGATCAAGAAGAGGGCGCAAAACCCGTTGTGATTCATATTATAGAAACATATCTCCGCGTGCGGCGAGTGAAATTAAGTTCGTCAAAATATGTAGAAATGGAAAAAAAATTACGACACGCAACAGTAAAATAACCAATTAACAGAGTACAAATCAAACTATAGACGGTGCCTGCAGGGTTGGCCTCGAAGCAGCTAGAAAACGTGGCTCTGGGAGTTCTACCTAAAAGGTTATTAATTGGGATGCAGGATCACGCTTCGACGAATGGAAAAATATAAAAAGAACGCGTTTAAATTCTGGAATTTCGGCCTTAAAAATATAACTATACGTCAATGGCGTTGCGTGGGCGGGTCTGTGGATACGGACTACTCCTCAGACTCTGTGTTCCCTCTTTGCGCGAGAGCTTATAGTAATCTGGCTCATATTGCAGGTGCTTGTGATGAGCACGGGATTGGAGTAACGCAGAAAGAATTGATCGATCAAATTAACCTTTACCCGTTTGATATCCAACCCGACTTATCTGCTAGTGTAAATACACACTTAAGTCCACAGCAAAGTGGGAACATCTCAGTCAGATTGGAATTGGCCAATCCGATAGACCCGCCTATTAGTGTACTAGTAAACCTCGAGTCACAAGCTCTATAGAAATTGACCTCTTCAGGAACGTAGTCACTGACTTTTAAAATAGATGCGAATACACTTCAGAGAGTAATGAATAGTGACCAAATCACACGCTCCAAATTTATCGGTGTGTTTGCGAAGAATGAAACTTTGAAATTATCAACTATGAGAAAATGCCGGGAAATCATTGTCAACAGGGACATTGTTCGCGGCGAAGGGATTCATTATTTTGCAATATACTTTAAAAATAGGGAAAGAATGTATTATTTTAATTCACTGGGGACTCATCCCTGGAGTGACCCTGTTATTGTAAAATTTCTCGAACAGTTGCATATCCCTGAAAATGTCTGGAATCCCCACCGATTACAAGGATATTTTAATAATACTTGTGGGATGTATTGTCTTTCATTTCTCTTGCACATGTCACGTGGAAAGGGGTTTAGAAATTTTTAAAAATTATTCGATTTGTGCGACACTGAGCTGAATGATGAAATGGTGTGCGTGCAGATAAAAAAAAGGTTCCCATTTGTGCGCATTCGATGTATTAGGTAAAGTTTTACGCGTATACTGTATATATATATATATATTTGTAACTATATTGTGTTAAATATAAGATGTCCCCAATAATGTTAGTCTTGTGCTCTGTAGCTTATTTAATGGATGCTAATTTTGTAACTAATTTAAACTGATTTGTACTAATTTATAAAACATCATTTCTACCATTTAATAAATTGATGAAAATACAATCTCTTTCTTAACGAAAAGAAAAAAGCTTACATTAGTTACCCGACGACCTGGCAATCGTTGGGCCGGATGTGAGCCAATACTTCGACCTCCGTATTCAGGTCACTTGGTTGACTGCGCTGTAAAACCTCCAAATCGCTGTTGATTATTTGCTTGTTTTAAAAGCTCTCAAGAAAAATAGCTATAACACGATCGAGTTCCGCATCGGACATAGAAGAAGAAAGGATACGGTTGTAGACAAAAAATTACTTTGACAGCTCATATCTAATAATGATCATATTGGATGACTAAACACCGTCACAGAGTATCGAGCACCTGGCAGATATTAAACGATTCATCCACATTGAATCTTTTTTAATTAAAATCCATTTGCTCCATATATATATATATATATATATATATATATATATATACAAAGAACGACGCTTGTGTAGAAGAAACGTCCGCACAAGATGGGGAGAGAGAACGAGCAAATGAAAAATGAGGCACCTCCCAAGAATTGATCCCGGGATCATCCAAGTGCCGGTCGGATATGCTAACCACTGCACCAAGGTCCCCGATCGGTCACAACTCGTAATTCTCATGCCATACATATATACATTTTAACTGCAAACAATGATCCCGGGTACGATTCCCGGGAGGTGCCTCATTTTTCATTTGCTCGTTCTCTCTCCCCATCTTGTGCGGACGTTTCTTCTACACAAGCGTCGTTCTTTACATTAATTATACTGTGTGTTGTTTGCAATTAAAATGTGTATATATATATATATATATATATATATATATATATATATATATATATATAAATAATTGAGGATACATGTTATTTTAATGAAACATTTCACAAGCTAATTTTAAATAAATTTTGAAACGTAATTATTTGATAAACAAAATTCACTCTCTAAATACTTTATAGAATACATTAATTACAGAAAGCCTAGCACAGTAACCTTTAATAAACATGCATTTATATGTCAGGACACCGCGATGTACATATGGGAGGAGAGAGTTAGAAGGAGTTACAATAAGATAAAATGCCGATTAGGACGCCCGAATCAAATAATAAACAGCAAGCAGCTGGCCTAACCGGGTTGTTAACATATACTTCTACAAACATATATATATATATATATATATATAGGAAGAGAGAGTTACAAGGAGTTACAATAAGAGAAAATGCAGGATAGGGTACCCGGATCAAATAATAAACACAAAGCAACTATCCTAACTGGGCTTATAAGGAATATTAGCTGGATGTGCTACGCATCGTCTGTCAGCACTGGGTCACGAACATGGGACCGCAGCAATTCCCTACCTTTAAGGTTTTAGTAATTCTAAAAACCAACCTGTAGAACTTACTATAAATTTTTAAGTTAACACGTACAGGGGAACAAGCGCGTAATAAAATTTCCCTTTCAAACAATACCTTGATCGCATAATAAAATTCACTGTCTAAATGACATTCTCAGGAAGGAAGATTAGCTGGGCTACTAAGCCCCGTCGCAGAGTCTCGAACCCTGGGAAAATATCCTTTCACTTCGTTTATTATGGCTTTTTATATATTAACTAACACTTGCAAGGGTTGAGTACTGAATGATACGATGTATATAGCCCGAGAATGAATCACAAACTAAATTATTACGTAATTACTCACATTTCAAATGAGGATGTTTCCGCTGGTTCTTTCTCGCCTTCACAAATTTCTGGAACGTTTTGTGTGGAGAGAAGGCTTCCTCCATCGTCTGCTGTGTAAAGATGGAGTGTAGTCACTGCAGAGAGGTCCCAGTCTTCAAACAATTGCAGGGAGCAGTAAAGCTGATGTGCCTGACTGGAAGTGTCCATGATGAGAGAATGTGTAGTTACTCGTTGATAAAATCACTGTTGTGGATCCAGCTGAAAATGTTTCCTTTTATATACGCGATCCCGATTGGCCCCATCCCCAATATTCGATTTACGAGTTTCCTGTTGGCAGTCAGAGAATTTGGGTGTGGCTGTAACGTGAAGTTTTCCGCCAACTAGAGATCCTGGATTCGTTCTCATAACCCATCCATTGGGTTTTAATTGGACGAGCGGCGAATTCCGTGGGGCGGGTCTTTGCCATATATGCCTTTTTCATTCCATAGATTTCTCTCAGAAATGGAACAGGACCGTAAGGAAGAGAGAGAGAGAAACCTTATTTAACTGGATGGATTTCAACATAAAAATTGAGTATTATTTATCAATGGTTTTATTATTATTATATATATATATAGGATGAATTTCACAATTAAACACATGAAATGAATGAATGTTGCAAACCCACAAGAAAAAAGAAAAACGATTCCAAGGCCTTTCTTGTATTCAGAGCTACACCTCGTCAGGGAATGAAGAGAGAAGGCAAGATGCCCATAAATACATACAACGTAGCGGAAACCAAAGCAATTAGCACATACTTAACAAGAGTTAATGAGAGGCAAAAGAAATTTTAACAAGATATTGTCACTTTTATACATTCCTGCACTGTTATTGAAATTGTTTTTAAAATGAATAAATGCACATTCTAGAATATTTCTTTCTATTATATCTCTGTTTTCAACAAGCGCTTTAGAACTATCCCACTTGATGCTATGATTACATCTATACATATGGTTAAACAAAGCATTGGAATTATTAGCTGTTCTACAGGCATATTTATGCTGTTTTATCCTAATATCTAACGTTTTCCCGTTTGGCATATATATACTGGGATACATTGTGTACATCCAATCGAATACACACAACCAACAACATTTTCCGGGCTATTCTTTAAAACTGGGGAGCGAGAGAGAAGTTTTTATTTAAAATAGCTGTGGCGGAATGAAATTTGTGGTTTATAGGGTCTACGAAGGAAATATCGGCTGGTTACATCAGATTAGAGCCAACACACCTGTGAAAGTATATTCAGAAAAAGTCTTAGCATCGGTATTTGGTTCAGGGGTACGTTGATCCAAAACTGGATAGTTGCTCAAAAAGTCCAACTGCGTGACAGGAAAGCGTTTAGAATAGGTCGAAAAATATGAATTTTAATGGAGAATTTACAGAGAATTGAAAAGAGATAATTATTCCAATACTCCAGAATGACTTGTCGACGAGACGTAGCGTGTTAATTTTAACTACTCTAGGAGTGATTTAGTGTTATGAAATAACATCTATCGCTGTTTTGGCGGGGAAAAGGAGAGAAAGAGACAAACATGCTTATATATAAAGAAACGTTGTCGAGGGATAAGTGGCTGTCATGTATTATTATTATACATTGTTTCTGAGTTTGAAGATATGTAAACGTATATATATATAGCTGTGTAAACGGTGGGTGATGGAGGGAACTCTTTCCGAGTTTGAAGATCTATGCACGTATAGATGGTGTAAACGGGTGATGACGGAGGGAGTTGTTTCCGAATTTGAAGACCTATGAACGTATATATAGTTGTGTAAACGGTTGATGATGGAGGGAGATCTATGAACGCATAGTTGGTGTGTAAACGGCTGATGACGGAGGGAATTGGAGATCTATGAAGGTATAGTTGTGTAAACGGTTGATGACGGAGGAAAATCTATGAACGTATAATTGTTGTATAAACGGTTGGTGACGGAGGGAGTTGCTTCCGAGTTTGAAGATCTATGAACGTATATATAGTTGTGTAAAGAGAGAGAGAGAGAGAGAGAGAGAGAGAGAGAGAGAGAGAGAGAGAGTGAGAGAGGCCAATTCGGTGATGCTGAACTTTATTATGTACATGTGAGTGTGTGTGTGTTTTGTAGAAGATCTATGAACGTATAGATGGTGTGTAAACGGCTGATGACGAAGGGAGATCTGTGAATGGTTGATGACTGAGGGAATTTTAGATCCAGAACGTATAGTTGTGTAAACGGTTGATGACGGAGAAATATCTATGAACGTATAGTTGGTGTATAAACGGTTGGTGACGAAGGGAGTTGAAAACCTATGAACGTGTATATATACACACTTGTGGGTGTGTGATAATAGGGATTCTATGAGCGTATATATTAGGGCGGGTCATACTATGCATTTTTTTTAAATCAATGGAGAGGGGTGTTCAAATGACATATTTTGGTGTATAGAACACAATTCTGAAGAAAATATTTAATTCTGATAACCCTAACCTACATCATTTTGCAGTTGATTATTATTAAATTGTTGATTATTTTACTATTGTAGTTACCCCAGAATATGTCTTCTCACGTTTTCTATCATGGCTGCTCACGTTATCTTTCATAGAGCATTGTTCTAACTAATTCATATAAACACATAATGTAATTCATATAATAATAATAATATTTAAATACTCAAATAAAAAGGTGTGCCATTCCACTTAATTGTAATTATCATACAGTTTGGTATATGAAATATTTTGACGGTTTTCTGGCAGAAAGAGAAGGTTGGAAGTAAGGGACCTCACCAAATAGGGGGTCCTGATCTACCAGAGCACAAGAGACAGGTGAGGACATTGAAAAGGCAGTGGATGGAAAGGAAGGCAGAGAAAAGGAGAAGGAGCAAGGAGGAAAGTGCTGCAGTAGCAGAGAAGGCAGCCAGGAAGGATGTTAAGAGATTTTTGGCAGATGGTGATGAGGATCTGGAAGTGGAGAGAAGTGGTGATGAAGATGAGTTTGTTCCTGAAGTTGAGCTCTTCCCTCAAACTGACCCTGAGCCAGCAGCTTCGGCAAAGGTACAGAAAAACTATGATGAGATTCAAAACATTGCCCTTGCTAGTGTAAGGTATGGCATAGGGCTGAGGCCAACTGCAGCGATAGCAACAGCAGCTCTGATTGACGCAGGAATCATCACAGAAGACAATACAAGTAAAGTGATTGATAAGAGCAAGGTCAAGTGAGCACAGGAGAAGTTGATGAGAGAGCTGTGGGAACAGTTCGAGAAGAAGTGCAGGGAGGAGGGGGGTATCTCTTGCATCCTCTTTGATGGGCGGATTGACCTGACCAATGTGATGATGGAAGCTGAGGGCAGTGACCAATCTTTTCCCGCAAAGATCAAGGAAGAACACTATAGTGTTGTTAGTGAGCCTGGCAGCTACTATCTGTTCCACTTTACCCCAGAGAAAGCAACTAAAGAGGAGTCACATGCGGAGAAGATTGCTAAGGTCCTGTTTGCCTGGCTGAAAGAGAGGGGTTATGATAAGACCTTGTTGGCCATTGGAGGAGACTCAACAAATGTCAACACTGGTGTGAAAGCTGGAGTAATGCGGAAGCTGGAGCTGCACCTGGGGAGAAAGCTGGTCTGGTTGGTGTGCAACCTGCACACTGTTGAACTTCCCCTGCGCCATCTCATTGTTGACCTTGATGGCCCTACTCTGTCAGACAAAAAATTATCCGGGCCAATAGGAAAGCTCCTTGATTCTGCTACAGACTTTGATATCAATCCAAACTTCACCCGAATCTCTGTTGGCCCTCCACTGATCAGCTTCCTGACAAGGTCATTCAAGATCTCTCAACTGATCAATACTATGGCTATAAAATTGTCTGTGCAGTCAGGGATGGAATACTTCCTGCAGGGCTGGCTCTGTTAGAGATAGGACCAGTAAACCACAGCCGCTGGCTCACCACAGCGAACAGACTTCTCAGGCTCTGGGTGTCAAAGCACGGACTTAAAGGAAAGAACCTGAAGATTCTGCAATTCATTGTGGAATTCATCATTGGAGTGTATTACCCATGTTGGTTCAACGTGAAGGTCAAGCACTCCTGGATCGAAGGGCCTAGGCACATCCTCTTTCAGCTGGACTGCCTCAAGTCCCAGAGAAAGGAGGTGCTGGATATTGTGATGCCAACTGTGAGAAGATCTGCTTGGTATGCCCACAGTGAAGTCATCCTCCAAACACTACTCTGCTCTGAGGATCAGAAGGAGAGGATTGAAGGGGTGGAGAGAATCCTGGCCATCAGGGAAGAGGGGGACCCGGACACTCAGCTGGGGGACTCCTCTGTTAGGAGCAGAAGGACACCTGACATCAATTGTGATGCTTCCAGCATCGGTGACTTGATCAGCTGGTCAGAAGGTGTGTCAGAGCCACCTCTCACCTGCTCTCTAAGCACCTCAGAGGTGAAAAACTTCATCAACACCCCCATGGAGGTGCGCAACTGGCCTTGCCACACACAAAGCATTGAGAGGGTTGTTAAAATGGTGACTGAGGCTTCTGCTAAGTACTTCTCACAGGAAAAGAGGGATGGAGGGATCAGGGCTCAGGAGACCAGCAGGAAGCTGATGTCCAAGTCTGAGTCAATGCAGGATTTGTGCAACCTGGCAAAGTTCAAGATGTCAGGAGAATGATCTTTGTAATTATATCCAGTGATATACATGCAGTTCACCTATTAATAAATATATGTAAAGTTGATTTGGCCTTGTCAATATAAATGATTTACCTTATATCTTTTAATATATTATAAAGGGGTTCAAAAGGGTAAAATTGGCAATTTAGAAATACAAAATGATGTAGGTTAGAGTTATCCTATCCAAAAAATAAGCTCATATTTGAATTCCCCATGTAAAAACACATAATTTAGACACCCCTGATAGTAGGATTTCCTTCAGATTCATGTTGTCACCCGTGTGTGCTTTTTGGTTGCTCACACGATATATACACACTGTGCCAACTGGCTGATAATGCCTGGAGTGACTGGCTTCTACGCCAACTGGCTGAAAAACACTTCTAAGCCCGGTGCTGAAGCCGAGAGCTTTATTATGCATCTGAATGTCCAGGTGAAAAAATGCTGTCTCTCTTTCTCTCTCTCTTCCTCTCTTAAGTTAGGTATACTCGTTTTCGGGGGGGTGACGCCGTTCCACTTTCTCCCCCAAAGAGGTTAGGTGGACTCCCCAGCTTGCTGGGGGATTTCCCCCTTTCTATGGCACCCTGGGGGTTGGCACTGGGGAAGGGGGAAGGGGTTTGGCACGTTGCAACATTTGATCAATTGCTCTGCACTCGTTATTTTTGCGGTCATACTACTGACGTCATCCTGCGGGTTGTTCCTAAGCTTTCTGTATGTGTCGGGGTCCTGGAGAAGCTCGTTCATCTTTCTAATGTATTCCACTTTGTCCATAATAACTATGGTGTTAGACTTGTCTGCTTTAGTAATATGGAGCTCACCATTTTTCTTTAATTGTAAGAGACTATTGCGAAAACGTTTAGGAAAGTTTTCTTCGTAAGTACACTTCGCAGCACTATAGACAAGGCCTTTAACTATGTTAACCAAAGACTGAGAAAAATTACAGTTTTTCAAAACAAGCAAGACTATAACAAATTTGTAAAGCAGAAGGTTTTTAACAATAAAAAAAGGACATACCAAATGCAAGGGCGTTTTTTGCATCGTCGCTAATGTTTTTCGAAGAAAGGTTCAAAACACATTTTGAGCTTCCTTTTTTACTCCACTGACTGTTGCGAATGAGACTTTTAATTTTGCGATCCAAAATGTTACGAAGTGAAGAAGTTCTACGCAACTCGTTGGTTGGATCCACGTTTGGGGAATAACGTCACAAAATTACGTTTGACAATGCGTAAATTTTTGAAGGCGGACCACTCATTTTGTCTGGTGACGTCAATATGTTTATTCAAAATGAATCTGCTAAAGCTATTGAACGGATGGTCGTCAATTTGTCTGAGTCGAATCGGAAGGAGGGGCTTGGGAAGGACCGGCTCTTCTAGACAATTAAGAAACTTTCGTCGGACACGAATTGCATGCCCCTTCATTAATGTAGAAGAAAACATGGACACAAACGGAGAAAAAAGATGGAAAAGCAAGCCGAAGGAACGCGTGGTGTTCATTATATGAAAATTATTCCACTAAAGTAACACGTGAATATTTATGGTGAAAATAACCACGGAGAAAGGAAACACAGAATGGTTTTCAAGAGCTTTCGTCTAATGACATCCTCAGGAACACTGAAATAAATAACAAGTTCCAGACTATATATAGGTCACAAAAAAATAAAAAAATAAAAATAAAATAGAAAAATAAAAATTGTGGGAGGAGCATACAAATTCATAATGAAAAACTACCAGTTTGCCGCTCTTGTCTAAATCCATCCTAAACGAAGTGAAAACAACAGGATCAAGCGAAAAAAGACGCAGGCTAATGTTAAAATTATTTGTAAGTTGAAAAATGGCAGACTCAAAATATTTCTATAAACAATGTTGCTTGCGTGAAACAAAATTGAAGCAAGTATACGTAGGACAAATTGTTTGTTTACATTGGACAGACGGGAAAGGATTTGTAAACACGTGTAAAGCAGCATCAATATTCCATTAGAACGGAACAGTCGTCCAGTGCCCTTTTCGTCCATTTGCCAGAGTTATCCCACTGCATTGATTGGAATAATCCTTCAATTTTGTTTCACTCAAGCAACACTGTTAATAGAAATATTCTTGAGTCTGCCAATATTCAACTTACAAATAATTTTAACATTAGCCAGGGTTTTTTTTTGGCTTGATCCTGTTGTTTTGAATTCGTTCAGAACGGATTTAGACAAGAGGGGCAAAGTACTAAAACTCTGGTAGTTTTTCCTTATAAATTTGTATGCTCCTACAATTTTTATTTTTCTATTTTATTTTTATTATTTTTTAAATTTGTTGTGACCTATATAGTATAGTCTCGAACTTGTTATTTATTTCAGTGTTCCTGAGGATGTCATTAGTCGAAAGCGCTTTAGCACTATTCTGTATTTCCTTTTTCCTTCGTGGTATTTTCATCATAAATATTATTCACGTGTTACTTTCGTGAAACAATTTTCATATGTATTAGGGTGGCGCGAAAATATTAATTTTAGAATATCAATTTGGAATAAGTAGTAAAAGTTGTAAATGACGCTAATTTAAATGTCCACCAAATTTGAACTAGCTGTTGTTTCAGTAAGAGGATCCCCATTGACCTTGAAAAACCGTCACATTTTGAGCCTGTCACTCAGTCTTCCTAAAGTGCGTGCAGTGACGAGATGCGTTACAGTTTAGCTTAGTCTATTAGTATAACTGATTAACCGTTTTTGCCTGCATAAATATTTGTTTCTTGTAATTCTCTGATTTAATTATATTAATTCTATTTTTTTAGAAATATTAAAATGGATAAAAAAGTAAAGACAAGGCAATGTAGTATATGCCCAGTTTTTGGCGCTGCTAAAGAACTAAATAGCAATAGGCTTCCAACCTATGAAGAAATGTTTAGACAGTTCTTATGGGTAAGAACTGTCAAAGTTCACTAATAACAACAAAGATCCTGCAGTCTCTGACGTATCAGAAAGAGTCGCTTTAGATATTGAAAAGGAAGAAAAGGAAACCCAAATTATCAAAATAAATTACAGTTCTTCAGAGAAAAAGTAAAAAATAAATTTGATATTGCTTGCTGCAAATGTGAGTTTGATTTATGTCACTGTGATAAAACTAAAAAGGTTCCTCGCATTGAGCAAAAATTTCTCACTGATCAAAGAGGAGATAGAAAAATGGCAATTGGGAACATAGTTAAAATAACAGCTGAAAAACTTAAAAAGAATATGAAACGAAAAGAAGTGGAACTTTCTCGAATTAGCAAAAGCATTTCAACTGATGATGGTGTTGTAGGCCTAGGCCTTCATTCTTCTGATTCGGAGGGTGACATTTCAGCTTGCTCAGGGAAAGAATCAAACCCGACCCAAACAAGAGCTGTTGATGATGCTAGACCATCTAGCTCGCATCAACAGATGAGAGTTAATTTAGGAAATGTTGCACAAGTTTGTGATAGATACGGCATATCTGACCGGGCAGGTGCATCTTTGGCATCTGCTGCCATGCAAGATGTTGGTCTAATAGGAAATGAGGATACCTACCTCGTAGTTGACAGGAGTAAAATTAGAAGAGAGAGGACGAAAATACGGCGTAAAATGCAACAAGAAGATAATGAGGAACACTTAGAAGCTCTATATTTTGATGGAAGAAAAGATAAAACTAAATGTCATATCAAGCAAGGCAAAAAATATTATTACAAGCGTCATTGAAGAACACATAACCCTAGTAAGAGAACCAGGGTCTTGCTATGTTGGTCATATTGTACCTGTCTCTGGTACTGCTCACGGTATTAAAGATTCGTTAATTCAGTTTTTATCAGAAAATGTTCAAAACATTGTTGAACTGCTGACTATTGGATGTGATGGATCTCTTGTAAACACAGGAAGACATAATGGAATTATTAGCCTCTTAGAATTGGCATTAGGTAGACCTTTGCAGTGGCTAATATGTCAATTGCACGCTAACGAACTTCCACTTCGCCACTTGTTATATCACATTGATGGGAACACAACAGGACCTGGTACCTTCTCTGGCACAATTGGCAAAGTACTGAAAAATTGTGAACAACTTCCAGTTGCAGGGTTTGATAAAATTGAAGCTGATATACCATACATAGCAAGTGAAGACTTAAGTACGGACCAGAAGTATTTGCTTGAAATCTGTGAAGCTGTGTGTTCAGGTAAATGGTCTCAGGATTTGTCTGCAAAAGATCCAGGAACTTTATGTCATGCAAGGTGGATAACTACAGCAAATCGAATTCTACGCTTATAAAGGGTGTTCCAGAAGTCATCACCCCATCTGAAGTAGCTGTAACCTTAATTTAATTATTGGTTTTTTAAATTTTTTTCCAGACTGTAGAAGATCAACCCCAGTAATTTGAAGATGGAACACCACTAGGGTGTGTCAATTTGGGAGGTGAAAATTAATTTTTGCTAATTCCTTCACTGAGGGGTTTTGAAAATGTTTTTGGATGTGAAGAATTCAAATCTGCTATTATTTTTGTGATTGCTCAACACTTAGCTTGGTAAATCTACGTTTGATTAAAAAGCACATAAATTGCTCTCGGAAAACAACATTTATTAATTTTAGCTTCTCAAAATGTCAGGTAATGCTATACAAATTTTAGTTTCTCTGCATAAAACATATCCTAGTAATCATAAAACGTATCCTTGTAATCATAAAACAACATTAGAAAGTAATGACATCAGTAAAAAAAAATATTTAAACAACAAGTTTCATCAAGTCTTGCTTTGATTCGTTCTTGGACATCAGCCGCCGACTTGCTTCTTGGCCTCTGATATAGCCCTCACGTTTCTCATGTGTATACACCCTGCCTGCTGCCTCTGTGACTTGTTTCACACACCTCTCTATTGACTGAGCATGACAGGGCCACTGTGGAACTTGCACAATGCATAGGCTTGTCAAAGAACTTCTTTACTTCCGCTGTAGTCAGTTTACATGTCAAAGGAGGTTCAAATACCCCGTCAGACCAGTCTGTCAGCTCCAACACGGAAGAAGCACTGGGGTTGATGGAAGGTGTCTTCCTGGGACGTACAGAAAGATATCCAAGTGTGTCATCATTTCCACCCCTCATGTCAACAATCTTTTGGACACCAGCTCTCCTCTCCTCACTGTCATCTGAGCACAAGAGTGTCTGGATTATCATTTCGCTGAATGCATACCATGCTGAGCGCTTGATGGTTGGCAAAACAGCATCCACTACAGCCTTCTTTTGCAGCCTAACTAGCCGCAGCTGAAACAAGATGTGGCGTGGGCCTTCCACCCAAGAGTGTTTTACTTTGATGTTGAACCAACAGGGGTAGTACACACCAACAATGTATTCCACTATCAGTCTTAAGTTGTTGAGGGTTTTGCCTTTAAGGCCATGTTTTGAAACCCATATGCGACAAAGCCTGTTTGCTGTTGTCAACCACCTTGAATGGCTCACTGGACCAATTTCAAGAAGGGCCAGATCTGTGGGAAGTTCTCCTGTCTTTATGGCCTGTGTGATCCTATACCCGTACGTTTGATCAGTAGAGAGATCCTTTACGACATTGTCACTCAGTGAAGTAAGAGGCTCTCCAATTGAGAGTTTGGTGAATGAAGGATCAATTTCAAGTTCGGTTGCAGTGTCTAGCATCTTGCCAATGTTACCTGTCCACTTGTTGTTAGACAAGGTCTTCCCATCCAGTGCTGTGATCAAGTGTCGCAGGGGTAACTCGTTAGTGTGGAGGGCACAAACCAACCAGATCAGCTTACGGCAAAGCTTGACCTCTACCCAATGCATGGAACCACCCTCCCAGCCAGTGTTAACATTTGTAGAATCACCTCCAATGGCCTGCAGGCTTTTATCAATGCCCTTCTTCTTCATGAAATCTACAAGATTATCAGCAATAACTTCAGCAAGTTTTTTTCTCATTGAGCCTTTCTCAGGAGTGAAGTGGTAGAGATATCTTCCACCTGGCTCACTGCACACAGAATAATGCTCTTCTTTGATGATGCTGGGGAACTGACGATCTGAATTGTCTGCTTTCAGCATAACTTTAGTTGTATCTTGACGGCCGTCAAAGAAGATGCAGTCAATTTCACCCTTCTTACAAAGATCATCAAATTCCTGCTCCAGGGATCTCATAACTTTTTCTTGGGCCCTCTTGACTTTATTGTGATCAACTACAAGTCTCTTTTCTTCTTCAGTGATCAAGCCAGCATCCATAAAGGCAGCAGTGGTGATGGCAGCTGTGGCACGCAGGCCAACACCATATCTGATGCTATGCATAGCAACATTAGGTATTTCTAATGTGTTGTACTCTGGCTTTTTATTGAAAGTTGAAGACGTGCTTGGTATTTCTAATGTCACTTCAAAACTTCCATCCTTTCCATCTTGAGCATCAGCTATTTGTTCTTCATTTTCATCATCAGAGAAAATTATTTCATTTGATGGCATTGAAACATCCTGCTTACTTGTCTGCTTATATTCAGCAAGCCTTCTTCTTTCGTCTTCTTGCCGCTTCTGCTTTTTGACTTGTCTGTTGTGCTCAGGTTGATCTGGCAAGCCAATCTGATGTGGTCCAATAGAACCAGACTTGTCTCTCTGACCTTTAATGAAAGCAAGTTCCTTCACAGGGATCTTCATCTCCCTAGGGCATGTACAGTTAATGTGAGTTTCGTTTTTGCAACCAGCATCTGCAAGGCAGCCAAATTCAGAGCAGAGAACAATTTTACACTTGCAACTGAGGATGTCAAAAAGCTTGTCAAGTTTTGCAATGAAAGCCTCTTTGATATGTAGCTTTCCTCTCCCAAGAGATATGTTTTTGGCCTGCTCCCAGCTCTCTTGGATCTTGTTTAAGATTGTGACTCGTGAATTTACAACGGGGGCTACAAAAGAACTGTTTGCTCGTTCCCACTTTTCAAGCACTTTAGGGTAAATGTCCTTTGCAAGACTGGCTGCTGGGTAGTTTCTCACATCCTCACCACTTTGTTCTCTTAGCAGTAGCCCATATTTCAGAACGTCTCGCAGAGTTGGGAGTTCAGAGGGCAACAACTCTCTACCAGTTCCAATTAGGTTGCTCATATGTGTGAATGTGTCCAGTCTTGTCCTCCTTTTAGAAGCCATTGTAGGTCAATTCCCACTGGTTAGGATGGTAGCACTGACGGACAAGTAATCTTCAGCACACTGATGAATATGTTTCAACCTGTGAAATAAGCAAAAACAGCAGTGCATTATATATACACAGCATATATAATTATTAATATAATAATTATTATATAATTCCACAAGAAAGTAAAAAAAGTCACTATTTTTATGTAGCTTCTTACCAAGCAAAACTAAATTATATTAAATTAACAAAAATATCTTTAGAATTCCTAAGTCATGCTGCAACTTTTTAGCACCCCTCATATTTGGAATTTGAAAGTTGAAAAATTCGACACACCCTAACACTACACACCACAACATAATTCTAAATAAAATAAATTATTTCCACTTTCTACAGTATTTGTTGTTTTACTGGTTCAAAAGTTATAAGCAAAACAAATGGGTTGATGACTTTTGGAACACCCTGTACATTGCTGAAGATAAACCATCAGAGAACTTTCGTGCATTAGCAACATTTGTAATGAAAGTTTATGCTCCAATGTGGTTTACCATTAAGTCAAAATCTTCATGCACAGAAGGAGGAAGGCATGTCTGGGAAACCATTTCAAGATCAAGACCCCTTCCACTTGAGCTGAGAAACGTTGTGGATTCTTCAATACAACGCAACGCTTATTTTGCTCACCCAGAGAACCTATTGCTCTCCATGATCACCGATGATCAGGAGCACATCAGAGAGCTGGCAATTCGAAGAATTATGCTTGCAAGAAGCAAAACACCAAAGGAAATCCGAAAGTTTACAATACCAAAGCTGAACTTTGGAGCAAAAGAATATATTGATCTTATTAACTGGAAAGAAGAAGGACGATTAATTCCTCCGCTTTGATGTATTCAATCCGACGTGAATGTAACGAGTTTCTTGCGTATATTGATGTTCTGATTGTAGTAGGCTAGGTGTAAGCTGTAAACCCTAGATCATGTCCCAAAGCTGGATCCTATCTGCTTTGCAGATAGCTGGTGAGGGAAGCTATAATTTGGGGCCTCTTTGCGAGTAACCCGGTGCCCACGTTGTGCTTTCCATCATGAAAAAGAAAAAACTATAGTATTTGTAATTTATCATTACTTATTCGAACTATAGTGGATGTAATTTCCCAGAAGAGTTCCTTGTTCCATGCACGGTCCGTGTTTAACATATAAGTTTCTCAGGGGACCATGCTCAGTTTGTATATATATATATATATATATATATATATATATATATATATATATATATACATTATAACTGCAAACACGCAGTATAATTAACGTAAAGAACGACGCTTTGTATAGGAGAATTATCCGCGCAAGATGAGAGCGAAAGAACGAAACAAATGAAAAAATGAAGTAACCACCCGGGAATCGAACGCGGGATCTTCCGATTGACGGTCAGATATGATAACCATCTTGCGCGGATAATTCTCCTATACAAAGCGTCGTTCTTTACGTTAATTATACTGCGTGTTTGCAGTTATAATGTATATAATGTTACGGCATGCGGGAGGTGCCCCTTTGGGACATTGGCTTCTGCGCGTATGTAGAGGAATTACGACATTTGTTTGAGTGAGGCCCGTGGTGTAATGGTTATCATATCTGACCGGCAATCGGAAGATCCCGGGTTCGATTCCCGGGTGGTTACCTCATTTTTTCATTTGTTTCGTTCTTTCGCTCTCATCTTGCGCGGATAATTCTCCTATACAAAGCGTCATTCTTTACGTTATATATATATATATATATATATATATATATATAATACCTACACAAAGTAGCGGAATGGTGCTAGAAATGTTCAAATTAGGAAGGGATTTTTTGTCCTCGCTGGGAACCCTGAACAATTAATTCAAGGGACATCAAATTTTGAGTGAATATTGACAGTAGCCCGTTGACAACTTTTGCAGGTATTCCAATTCGATATTTGAGTGGTCCCGTTTCTTAAGGTACCTAAGCGCCAAAATTAAAATTCGCCAGAAATCGCCTCCAAAGTTCAGCAATATTCTGCCAATAGTATTTCTGTTATTAATTGAGCTAAAACTTTAATTTTTGGCTAAATTAGAGTTCTAAGTATGCTAATGAAGATGTTGATGAGTTTTTGGAATAGATTTTCATATTTTATATTTTATATAAAAAATTATATGTATTTTTTTTTTTTTTTTCTTATTATGCTGAACTTCGGGTGCGATTTCTGGCACAGAATGAGGTGAAAAAAGTAGTTCGCTTCATAAGGTTTTCAACCATACTTCCAGTGTCGTAAGGTCATTATAACCCAAACAACGCGATAGAGGAGGGATGAAAATAGTGATATCCATCAAAAACATGTTTTCGCCTGTGGTGGCGCTTAGGTACATTAAGACGCGCGACCCCTCATTTGAAAAAAAAAATTTGGGTCCATTTTCACTCCACCCTAATACATATATATATATATTTATTATTTATTATTATTAATATATAGAAATATAAAATGTTTGTTATGTTATAATGTTTCAGACCAACAAAGACCCTAAGATCCACTCATGGCTGGTCTACCTAACTGTGGTTGTAGTTGTGTATTGCGCATGTCCTCCGTGGTGGCGAAGGAGACCTACAATTTTACGTGGGTTCCGAACCACAAAAACCTTAATTTTATTACCTTAAACTATATCCAATCTATCAACATATGCGTCTAATCGATTTTTAAACATGTTTATGGTCGTGCTACTAATTACTTCTACCGGCAAACTATTCCAGCGATTTCCAATACTATGCGTAAAAAAATTTTTGGCAACTGCTGTCTCGAACCTTCTACTTGTCAACTTACACCCGTTATTTCTAGTTCTATTATATTGTGATATTTTGAAACAGCTATCTCTATTTACGTTATCGAACTCATTCATAATTTTAAAAACCTGAATTAGATCACCCCTCTGCCTCCTACTCTCGAGTGTTGTAAATTTTAACTCCTTAAGCCTATCCTCGTACGACTTCGACCTAAGTGACGGAATCATCTTAGTTGCTCGTCTTTGAACTCTTTCGATTTTATCTATATCTTTGCGCGTATGGTGATTCCAAAATTGGATCGTGTACTCCAAATGGGGTCTAACTAATGATTTATAAAGAGGAACAATAATATCGTGCGATTTGTACTCAAAATTCCTAGCTATAAAACCTAGCACCTTGTTCGCCTTATTGACCGCTGCTGTACTTTGTTTCGCTATCTTTAATTCACCAATGACGATAACTCCTAAATCTTTTTCCTGTTCTACACTTGCCAACTCCTTCCCTGACATACTATACACAAAATTACCGTTACGCGAACCTATATGTAAAATTTTGCACTTATTGACGTTAAATCTCATTAGCCATGTAATAGACCAATCAACGATTTTGTTCAGATCTTCTTGGATTTTATCTCTATCTTCATCATTACTTGCCCTACCACCCAACTTCGTGTCATCCGCAAACTTTGAAACTGTACTGACTAGGCCGACATCTAAATCGTTAATATATATATATATATATATATATATATATATATATATATATATATATATATATATAAGAAAAAGCAAGGGGCCCAATACAGATCCCTGAGGAATGCCGCTCGCTACATTAGCCCAGTACGATTCCGCTCCATCAACGACCACCCTCTGTTTCCTACCTCGCAACCACTCTTCTAACCAATTTATTACTACACCCCTGATTCCAAGAGCCTTAGTTTTTTCAATGTGTCTTTTGTGTGGTACGGTGTCAAACGCTTTTTGAAAATCTAAATACACTACATCTACCGCCCGATGACTATCGTAAACTTCACCCACGCTTTGAAAAAAATTCTAAAAGATTAGTTAAGCATGATTTGTTTCGCCTAAAACCGTGCTGCGTATTTCTAATCAAGTTATGCAATTCCAAGTGTTCGACTATAGATCCCTAATTATTGATTCCAGTAGCTTACCTATAATTTCCCGCCGCACCTTTATCGCCTTTCTTAAAAATAGGTGTTGCATTCGCTAATTTTTAATTATATACATATATATATATATATGATACACACCGTGCATGGAACAAGGAAGTCTTCTGGGAAAATTAAATCCACTATAATTCGAATAAGTAATGGTAAATGAAAAACACTATAGGTTTTCTTTTTCATGATGTTAGCCCGACTTACGTGGGCAACGGTTTCAATCCCATCAAAAAACGGTCATGTTATATGCCTTGAAATGTGGACGCTCAATTTTGCCAGTTGAGGTTTAAGTTTTGATTTTTGGCTAAAAATACAATAGTTACCCCTTTTTTTATGTATTCAATCCGTTGCGAATGAAACGAGTCTTTTGCTTATATTGAAGTTCTGGTTATAGTAGCCTAGGTGTAGATGTGACCAGGGCCGGCGAGAGCTGCCCGGTACATAACAAGCAAACTGATAATATGTCCAAGTCACTATTCAAAACATACAGTATGAATAAACAACTCAGAAGAAAATGACCATTTTATTTTTCGAATCAATTATATTAATTCTATCACCATACAATTTACAAATGCAGTACCAGTCCATGCAGCCAAGACAATTGTTTACTGCAAGATTTTGATAATTAGAAGTGTACTTTCTTTGCTTTCTCTCTAGCAAAGTGGTAAATGATTCTGATGAAATTTAAAGTGCGGGCTAACTGGCTTTCAATTACAATGGTCAGTCGGTTTTGGGCAACTTTCATAAATCGAATGCCATAGTTGCGGGACACTTCAACATCAATTTGCAATCTGAAGCAATCTCTCATAAATTTTTAAACTTAATGAATTCTTTCTAGCTTAGTCATTCTATTACCAAACCCTCTCGAGTTTGCAGCTATGGCAATCGAATAACAGAATCTACGATTGATAATATATTTGTAAATAGCAATGCCCTCGTAAATTCTGGAATTATAACCACTAACATCAGTGATCATTTTTCTACTTACGCTATATTCAATAACATTGTTCAGGTCGCGGACAAAACAACTATTGATTACAGACCAAAGAAAATTTATTTGGGCTGTAGAAAATACTCGACTTGACTATGACGAACCTTTAAATGACCCAGATCATATGTTTCAGTTCTTCTAT
This sequence comes from Bathynomus jamesi, assembly GCA_023014485.1. Lineage (NCBI taxonomy): Eukaryota > Metazoa > Arthropoda > Malacostraca > Isopoda > Cirolanidae > Bathynomus > Bathynomus jamesi. The sequence continues at coordinate 809,790 of JAJOZX010000203.1, read as the reverse complement.
GACACCTTATTCCATATTTTTAATATTTGCTTTCCTTTAAGGAGAAAAACAGTTTCGTCCAAAAGTGTCGCAAATCCTTGGATCACTCCAAGAATTATCACTTCAATAAAGAACAGAGATAAATTATTCAAATTGCAATTGCAGAGCAAAATTCTTAAAATACAATATGCTCAATACAGAAACAAATTAACTAAAATAATTAAAATTGCAACCTATAACTATTATAACAATCAATTTTCCAAACATAAAGGAGACATGAAAAACACTTGGACAACCATAAACAATCTTCTCGGAAAACAAATTAAGAAAAAATTCAATAGAGAAATTAAATGTGATAATAAAGAAATTATGATGATACTGGTTTGCAGACTCTTTAAATGCACATTTTACTTCAATAGGATAAGCTTCGCTCACAATTAATAAAAATGATCACTTACCTCTAGAATATATGCCACCCAGCCACTAAATTCATTTTCTTTTGTCTTGCTACTCTATGAGGTCCAGAATATTATGGTAAATTAAAACATACAAAAAAAAACATTCATAACGTCCTATACTATATGAAACTGTTAAAGAGAAGATATCTGTACTTTGGCTAAAATTATCAATCAAAGTATTACAAAGGAATATTCCCATCAATGCTAAAAACTGGTGTTGCTATGGGCACAACACTGAACACACACAGGAATGAATGCACTTCCTCTATTTTTCCACCGTTCACAACAACTAGTCTAATTGACATTTTGTGCTTCACAGTTTTAACTTTGTGGTGCTAAATTCTTCCCAAGAAGATTTCTGTATTGAATTTTAGACATATTTCTAGTGAAAATAAAAGAAAGAGAAGAAACAGAGTCCATATTAGAGCAATTTAGCAGAGGAGGGCAATTCATTTTCAGAACTCCAACAAAGAGAGCAAGACAAAATTGCATATTTGTTTATAAAGATTTGTTTATAAAAAACGTCTGAACAGGTACAGTAGTTAGAACAACGTGAAAAAAGTGTTAGCAGCTGACGAGGAAGCTTCTAAACAGTGGCTGCATCCTCCAGCGCAGGACACGTCAACGCGAAGAAGCGACGTCAAACCAAAACATCAACGCGCTGGTGGCCAAACTTCCTCAAATCTCCGTGCAGCGGGCTGTCTACGGTTGGCTAGACTGGCAGTCGACGGCCTGTTGCGTGTGGCACGGTCAGAGTGCCGATCGGCTCCCGGGGCCGGACCTATTCTCAGCGTGCTATTTTTTCAATTACAGGGAACAATTGCGTGCTCCCCGAACTACTCTTACTCTCTGGCGACATTAAGACTAATCCAGGCCCCACTACAACTTACACATGTCACCATACACAAAGACATAGACACAATAGCACCATGAGACACATACAGAAGTTATATTAACATATTACAGTACAACGTAGATGGCCTCACAAACAAAATCATGCAGCTTAGGGAATTCGTACACAAACAAAACATTCACATAGCACTTATACAAGAAACAAAACTAAAACGCACACACAAAACACCCACCATCCCTGACTTCACGGCGATCCGTCAAGATCGTACTGGGGGTAACGGGGTGGACTCATCACTTACATACGTAAAAGCATTAGCTACACTGATGCTACCCAAAACATTACAAACACAATCCAAGCAGATAACACGATAGAAATACAGGCAGTTAACATTAAAACACGCGCAAAACACAACACCACACTAATCAACATTTACATCCCACCAGATAGTTCACCTCAGGTGCCAGCCAATTACAATCCACAGTTACACAATCTTGCCTCTCTCACTAATGTCATCTTAGGAGGAGACTTCAACGCCAAAGACACTAGTTGGTACCTGCACAACCAAAACAACACCAGAGGCGCCAACATAGCCACACAACTAAACAGCCTCTTCATTCTTAACAATACAGAAGAACATACACACATACCACATCAAGCAGGATACTCAAACTCCTCCCCAGACATAACGTTCTGTTCCCCCTCACTAGCAACACATACACAATGGAGAACAGAAAAACAACTGTCATCAGACCACCTGCCCATCATCATTACAACACATTCTACACTCTGCCCCAACAGCCTTAGGCACACTTACAGAAATTACAAGAAAGCTGATTGGGAACAGTTCAAAATACAGACTGAGGAACAATTCACCACATTAAACAGCACACCCATCATAAACATCGATACAACACTCAAGACATTTAATCAGATTATCAATAATGCAAACAAATACATACCCAAGGGCAACATTAGGAAATACAACCCAAATTACACTAGAGAAATAGCCCACCTCATAAGGCAACGTAACAACCTCAAATATAACACACAAACACCACACACAGAAGCCATAAAACAGCAGATACAACAGCTCAACACAGAAATAAACAACAAACTCAAAGAAAAACAAACAGAAAACATTCAGGGAATTCATAACAACACTAAACCACTCCACAGATACATACAGGCTATACAAGACTATAAACAGCATTACCCACTCTAACAGCGGCATTCACACCTCACACGCGGCAATCTGTCGCAGCCAAAATAATATCCCAACATACACACAACAAGCTAACATTCTAGTTAATCATACGCAAAGATAAGTCACTTAAACAGAGACAACAACCAGAAACATGCAGACAGACAAACAGCCAGACACAAGAAAACCTACAGACTCGACATGACCATTACACCCTTCAATACAGACCAGACCACCAAGATCATCAAAAACATTAAGAATTCGAAGGCTACTGGACCAGACAACATATCTAACATACACCTTAAACACTTGGGCCCACAAGGAATATTAGCTCTCACAAATATCAGCACATATTCATACCAACACTGTATTATTCCTGACATATGGAAACAAGGTAAAATTATTACACTACTCAAACCAAACAAAAATCCAACAGAACCAGCTTCCTATAGACCCATTACTTTACTATGCACCTTCCAAAGTAACAGAAAGACTAATCTTACAAATCACCAACCCACACATACCACTATCGCCTACTCAACATGGATTCAGACCTCACCACTCAACCACGACATTACTCACTAACCTCACGCAGCACATCATGGATGGCATCAACTCCAGAAGACCAGCTCAACGTACACTATTAGCAACAATAGACATTAGTAAAGCATTTGATGCTATCCCACGCTTCCCTCTCATAAACAAAATACTCAAAACAAACATGCACAATAACACCAAAAGGTGGCTGAGCAACTATCTCTCAGGAAGATACTCACATGTCACATTTAATGGCAAGTCATCCAAAAACAAGCTTTTTCCGAACGGGGTCCCTCAAGGCTCTGTTCTCTCACCAACACTCTTCAACTTATACATGCATGACATTCCAAACCCATAGATAACAAGCTTACCTTATCATCATATGCAGATGATATCACTCTAACATCCACCCACAACAACATCGACACCGCTACAAATAACCTACAAACATACATAAACAGTATACAAGACTGGCTCACACACAATAGACTCAAAGTAGCGCCCACAAAATCAACCATCACCTTGCTTACAAGCAACACAAAAGAACACCAGGTAATTCCACAGCTTACACTAAACAACATCAACATTCCACACACTCACAGAACCAAAATACTTGGTGTCACATACAACACATCATTATCTTGTGCAAACCACATTCAGGACATTAAAACCAAATGTACGTCAAGACTTAACACGCTTAGGGTACTAACAGGCACAAACTTTGGACACCAGCAGGAAAACAACATCACTCATATACAAACAACATATTCGCTCAGTTATGGACTATGCTAGCCCATGCTGGGCACCCATTATCTCAAACACACACATAAACACCTTACAAACAATACAAAACAACGCACTTCGTATCATTACAGGATGCACTCAAACAACACCAATAGAACACCTGCACACAGAAACAAAAATACTAAAAGTTAGGGAACATTTAGACATGAGGGGAACACAATTCATGGCAGCAGCGACAACTAACCCACAACACCCTTGCCACTACATGTACAATCATGCACCAACACCTCGCACCATTAAGGTAACACCAGAGAGATATTATAACGAAATACTCCATTCCATACCACGCCCCACAGACATCACACAGTACAGAAAACACATACACACACATCTAACCCACAAAGCACTGACACGACTCGGTCCGAATGCGGTCCTAGGTGCGAAGCCGCACCCATTAACAGGTCAGAGATCAGCCTGAGCAGATCGGATCGAGTTAACTTAGCACGATTCGATGTGGACATCACCCAAACTTACGGACATATAAACACAGACTAGACAACTCCATAGACGACACCTGCCACCTGTGCCGAGACACACCACAAACAATTGAACACATTATGACGGACTGTAACGCTCTAGCACAACAACGAACACAACACAACATCACTAGTGCGCTGAACCTCTGGTCCACTCCGGAGAGGGCGATCGGTTACCTGCGTGCCGCCGGCTTGCTCGATCAGGGTGGGCTGATCGGCTAAACAACAACAACAACAACTGGTTGTATAACACCCCTTTTTAAAGGGGGTGATCCTACACTAGCAACAAATTACAGGCCGGTGTGTTCATTATCTGTGTTCAGCAAAGTTTTTGAAAAAATTGTAAAAAGTAGAATGCAGCGATATTTAGAATCCTACAATTTATTATCTCCAAATCAATATGGCTTCCGTAATAATACAACAACGGAAATGGCTATTTTAAAACTTATGGAAAATGTAAATATAGCTAAGGAGAACAAAGAAATAATGATATCAATATTTATAGACTTCAGTAAGGCGTTTGATGTAATAGACCATGATATTTTACTTAATAAATTATATTGTTACGGCTTTAGAGGAGCAATCAGTGATTGGTTTAAAAGCTATTTGCCCAATAGATATCATTTTGTATCAGTAAATAAGGTTTGCTCAACTAAAGCGCTTGTCAAACATGGTGTGCCACAGGGTTCAGTTCTGGGTCCACTGTTATTTTTATTATATATAAGTGACCTTCCACGTTCATCTGATATACTGAACTTCATAATGTTTGCAGATGATACAACTGTCTCTTTTTCTTGCAAAGATGTTAATACAGCTAAGAATATATTTCATTCAGAATTCATCACTGTAATGAAATGGTTGATCACCAATAAACTCTTCCTAAATACCAGTAAAACAAATTTCATGATTTTTACTAATAAAAGAAATGTATATCTTGATGAACTTGATGTTAATGAAATCGCCATAAAGGAGTGTACTGTAACAAAATTTCTTGGTGTAATGCTAGATAAGAATTTGCAATGGAGTGATCATGTAAATTATATCGCGAAAAAGATTTCAAGGAGCGTTGCTATAATGTTTAAACTTAGAAATGTACTTCCTAAACAAGTTTTATTGACTCTTTATCATACTCTTGTTCTTCCTTATACAGGGTGTTTATAAAGTCCCTATCTATTTCAGTGAAAACGTAGCAAAAAGGGTAAAATTGAATAACAATATAATAGAAGGCATACATTTAATGAATACTTAAGCATATGATTCTACATGAGCACCATCAGTATCTATACAGAGTTCGAATCTATCAGCAGCATTGCGGAACACATTTTGGAGCATGACAGGGGTTATTTTTGTAACTGCTGTTACGATACGAGCACGTAAATCTTGCAAATCTGTAACCCTCGTTTGATAGATGTTTGATTTGATAAAGCCCCATGCAAAGAATTCCAAGGGCGTTAGGTCAGGAGATCGAGCCGCCCAGGGCCTGTTGTCTCCACGTCCGATCCACCGATTTGGAAATCGTTCATAGGTACTCCCAAACAATGTTTGCGTAATGACAAGGTGCCCCATCTTGTTGAAAGACGACGGTGTTTAAAATGCCACCTGAATGAAGCTGGGACATTTACGTGCTCGTATCGTAACAGCATTTACAAAAATAACTCCTGTCATGCTCCAAAATGTGTCCCGCAATGCTACTGCAGATTCGAACTCTATAGAGATACTGATGGTTCTCATGTAGAATCATATGCTTAAGTATTCATTAAATGTATGCCTTCTATTATATTATTATTGAATTTTACCCTTTCTGCCACGTTTTCACTGAAATAGATAGGGACTTTATAAACACCCTATATAAAATACTGAACCCTTGTTTGGGGAAACTCCGCTAACAACGCATTAAATGGTATCTTTGTCACCCAAAAACGAGCAATAAGGTTATTATCTGATGCTGATTTCCTTGATCACTCTAGTGCATTATTTAAAGAGCTAAACCTACTAAAGCTCAACGATATAACCAAACTGGCACATTTCATTTTTACTTACAAGTGTAAGAACAAAATCATTACTTTGCAATGGGTAAATAGATATTTTGTAACTCATCAAGAAATCCACTCGTATCAGACCAGAAATAGATCAAAGCTTGTTATACCTCAATTTAGATTGTCTTCATGTCAAAAACTATCCATTTTCATTGGATTGAAACTATGGAATGACTTGCATGCCGATATAAAAAATATTGTGAATGCAAATTTGTTTAAAACCAAGTTGAAATCCCGATTAATAATGGCATACTAACAAAAATCTAGGATTAATGTCCACTAATATTGTTTAATATTGTCCATTAATATTGTTTAATATTGTAATACATGTTTTAACTATTAATAATACTTATTTACTTATTTATTTGTTATTATTAATTTTAACAACTAGATGCTTATTTTTAATAAGAGCCCAATAAAGCCTAAAGCTTAAGAGCCAAATTAAATGAAATACATAGTCGAGCTTCACATTTTAAAATGATAAAAACGTCAATAAAAACGCCGAAGAGACTGTTGGCGACAGTTTGTGAAATGAGCGAGGGTGGTAGCGGCTGTGTCATCGTCGGTGGATGTCCTCGGAGGTCCACTGCGTGGTTTATCTCCTATGGATCCCGTTTCCCTGAACTTTGCTACAAGTTTGCCGACACAGCTGTGTTATCGGCGCGCGGATGCAATCTGTTAAATTCCTCAGCGACCTCCCTCTGACTCCGATTTACTACGAGCAGAATTACCTGGATGCGTTCTTCCATACTCACAGACATCATGGGCACTTGCATAAACGGAAAACATGAATTACTTATTTTACCCTATGGTTCCAGACTTATGGGACACCCTGTATATATATCTATGCATACAGCCTATATATATTTATATATGTACTTACTTTAGGTTACTTTAGGTGAGTTTGAACGACGGTTCAGGATCGACCTGCGGTCAGCCCCTCTGCAGCATCCCGCCTCATTTGCAGGATTTAGTGAAGGAGGGAATTGCTGTCTGGTCTCCTCCTGCCCTTGTACCAGTCACGCATGGCTGGTCAGGGACTTTGCACAGGAATCTGTCCAGTTGGTTCTTGAAGTTATTCAGGTCGGTGTGCTGGAGAGTCCTCACTTCTTTTGGTACGACATTGAAAAGCTTTGGGCCTAGTATTCTGAGGGTATTTGCCATCCTCGTTTTCATGGCCCCTTGTCCCACCGCAGCTGGAACCGTACAAAATCTGCCTCTTCTCTCATTCCAGATTGTTTCTATTTCATTTCTAAGGTTAGGGACAGAGCCCTCAAGTATTTTCCATATGTATATTATTGTGTACCGCTCGCGCCTTCTTTCGAGAGAGTAGTTTCAGTGATTGTAGTCGAAACCAGTAGTCCTCACCTTTCGTTTCCTCTATCTTAGACATAAAAGTCCTTTGTATGGCTTCAATGTTCGCAATGTCTCGTTTTCTGTATGGGCTTGTGAGTACTGAGCAATACTCAATTATTGGTAGGACCAGACTCTTCCATAATTTGAGCATGATGTTTGCTTTTCTGCTGCGGAAGCTCCTCCAGATGATTCCCATTATTTTTTTAGCCGTTGTAATTTTCATGTTATAGTGCTCTCTGAATTCTGCATCCGACGACATTATTACTCCAAGATCCCTGACTCGTGGATTTGGTGTTATCTGTTTGGCTTGCATAGTTTTGTACCTTTTTTCTGAGGTTCCTTGTTGAACTTCATGTTGTTGTCTTCTGCCCACTGGAATAATGTTTCAATGTCAGTTTGTAATTTTCTTAAGTCACCTTCGTTCAATATTTCCTTGCATATCTTTGTGTCATTTGCGAAGCATGATACAATACTGTCCTTAATATCTGCATCAATATCTGCAATCATTACTACGAACAGCAACGGAGCTAATACTGTCCCTTGTGGGACAGAGCTCACGACTTCCGAGACTTCCGATTTAACTCCGTTTACCACCAATCTTTTTGTTCTTTGCGTCAAGAAATTAAATATCCACCTTCCTATCTTTCCAGTAATTCCTGTATTCTTAAGTTTGTGTGCTATGATTCCATGATCACATTTATCGAAGGCCTTAGCAAAGTCCGTATATATTACATCTATGTTTTGTCCTCGACACAATGTTTCCAGTATTTTCTCCTGGTGGTCTAGTAGCTGTGATAGGCATGATCTTCCAGCCCTGAAGCCAAGTTTATTTGGGTTGTATAAGTCTTTTTCTTGTAGGTAGTAGGTAGTTTTGCCTCTAATTATACGTTCAAAACACTTTATGACGGGTGAGGTGAAAGTCACTGGCCGATAATTCTTGGGCATTGCTCTATTACCACCTTTAAATAAGGGGGCAATGTTCACGTTCACTAAGTGGAGTGCAATTTGCCCTGTGTCGACTGATTTCCTCTGTAGTATAGTTGTTTGGCAATGCTCTCTTTGCATTTTTTCAGAAACGTGGCACTCTATGTGTCTGGCCCTGGCGCTGAATTGCCTCGCATCTGTGATAAGGCCGTACATACATCTCCTTCCGTGAACTTGAAGTCCATTAATAGGTTTGTGCCAGAATTTGTTCTTGGTTGATTTTTATCGATGTCGAAAAATTCGTCTGAGTTTCCCACTTCCATCTCGGACTTAGGGTTCCTAAACACAGTTAAATTGTTCCCTAAGCAGTTCCCTTATTTCTTTCGGGTCATTTGTGTATTCGGCCTCCCCGTCTCTCAACTGAACAATGCTCTCCTTACAATGCATTTTTTTTCGCAAACGTGTAGAAGTATTTTGGGTTATTTTTTATGTTTTCTGCTACCTTGTTTACCTCCTCGTTTGTCTTATGTATGAGTGTTTGCTTTAGGTCCATTTCTATTTTGCCAAGTTTCCTCTCTAGTTTGAGTCTCTTTGCATCAGTTCTGCCTCTGTGGAGATGTCTTACGGTTTGTCTTCGTTGCCTGAATAGTGTCCTGATTTTCCTTTCGAGCTTGCTACGCTTTCTTTCCTCTCTCTCTAGAATATGTTTCAGTATTATAGGTTTGGTTTCAGTCTCTATTATACATAGTATTTGTTCTGGAGTCTTCTCGTGAAGTAGAAATCTCAATTTATCTCCTTCAAATCGTTATTTACGATTTCCCAATTTACTTTCTTTGAATTTATGTTTAAGCCTTCAAATATTCAATCTGCCTCTCAAGGATGCGTTTTCGGACCTCTGGGTGCTAACTTCAATTGTATATCGATGAGGTTATGGTCGGAGAACTTTGTGTGCGTTACTTTTTTATTTATTATTATCTCGTTGTTAATTGTCAAGATTAAATCCAAAACGTTCTATTTTCTCGTGGCTTCACAGATTTCCTGGGTAAGGGCTTAATGTTTCATAATATCTAATAGCATTGTTGCTTGGGTTCTATCATCTATAGTAATGTTGCCATGAAACTTCTCGACACATATAACTTCGTCATTTTTCTTCGATGTTATGAATGGGAAATTAAAATCTCCGAAAATTAGAATATTTGTTGCTGGAGTTTCAAGTAATTTTGTTTTCTATTTCATTTGTAGCAAATTGGAATTAACTTTTTGCGGTGTTTGGTTGTGTGTAGATGTTCATAATGGTTAAGTTCAGTTCTTTTACTTCTAATATAATAACTTCAACTGTGCTGTTTGATTTGTTCACCTTCACTTTACATGTGTATGTGTTTTTCTCGTAGATGGAACACCCTCCCCCTCGTCTATCCACTCTATCTGCTCTATGTATGTTGTAGTCCAGCAATGCTAATTCAGTATCCTCAATACAGTTCTCACAGCCTTTTTTGCATTTATGCAAGTGTGTTTCCGTTTGGCATATAATATCTATGGTGGATTCAGTAGGTAAATTCTGTAAGGCTTGTAATTTGCAGCCTGCATGGTCCGTGTAGAGGCCTTGAATATTTGTGTATAAAACATTTATTGGGTTTCTAATTTCCGTGTTCAGTTTTCCTATATAGTGGTTGTTTCCAGGTCGATGTCGGTTCCTGTTTGGTGTTATTGGTTTGGCCGCTGCATTTGGGAGAATTGGGGTTGCGGCACTTGATACCACTGTGGTTGTATTATCGGTGGGTGGTGCTGGATAGAGGGGTGATGTATGTAATGGTGTGGGGAATATACCTGCGGACAGTGGCGGTCTTGGGCATAGGCGATATAGGCGGCAGCCTAGGGCGCCAATTGGTGGCGGGGGCGGCATAGCACGTCCGTTTTTTGTTTTTTCTCAAACAGGCTCCAGTCCAGGGCTCGAGAAATTTACCAACTCACGGTCTCACCAACCCCGGTTGGAGATAGATATTTATCCTTGGTAATAGGTATCGATTTTGTTTGTAAAAATCAATTTATAAAGCTAAATTAAAAGTTATTTAATTAAAATAAACAAGCAATGAAATAGGTATAAGTTAAAACTGTTTATAATTATTAAAATCAAGCAGAGTAAATTAGAATGTAGCTAGCTAATTTTGAAGAGACTAGAGGACCTAAACATTCCCTTTGACGACTGCAGAGGACAGTCGTTTGACAACGGAGCCAACATGAGGGGCAAAAACAAGGGAGTCCAAGCCAGGCTGCTGGAAAAGAATCCACGGGCTCTCTTTGTGCTATGTGGGGCTCATACATTAAATCTGCTTAATGCTTAGCAGGGCTAAAAGCTCCACAGATGCCACTGGCTATTTTGGCATCTTGCAGAAGCTCTACATCCTGTTCTCGGCTTTTACACAAAGATGGGCTATCCTGAAGAACCATGTTAACTTGACTTTAAAATCATGGTCAGAGACAAGGTGGGAAAGCAGGGTGAAGAGTATTGAGCCAGCAAGGTACCAAGCAGCATCAGTGAGAGAGGCACTCATTGAGGTGAGGGGTCAAACCACTGACCCTATGGTAAAGATTGAGGCCCATTCTTTCGCAGAGGAGATAGGGTCATACCGGTTTTCAATCTGCATTGTGGTGTGGTATGACATCCTAAACCACATACAGCAAGTTAGCAAACTAATCCAGTCTCCCTCAATGCAGTTGGATGTGGCTGTCAATCTATCAAGAAAGACTGAAACAACTCTCAGCACTTACAGAACAACAGGCTTTACCTCAGCCATGGACATGTGCGAAGACATGAATGTGGTGGCTGTTCTCCAGCAAAAGAGGCTGAGGTTCACAAAGCGGCACTTCTCCTATGATTCCCATAATGAGCCCATCAATGACGCACTTAAATATTTGGTGGTGACCTTTTCCAATGTGGTGGTGGATGCTGCTATCTCATCACTTCAGGAAAGATTGCAGACCTTGGGAGAAGTGAGAGACAAGTTTGGAGTGCTCTCAAACTTCCAAAACTTGTCAAATGAGATGACAGAGCAATCAGAAACCCTCAGCAACACTTTAAGCTGTCGAGGACATTCTGATCTAGATGGTAGGAAGTTGGCACAGGAATTAAAGAATTTGCCTGAACTGCCATCTACGAGCATGACAGCACTTGAGGGGTCGCGCGTCTTAACGTACCTAAGCGTCACCACAGGCAAAAACGTGTTTTTGATGGATATTACTATTTTCACCCTTCCTCTATCGCGTGGTTTGGGTTATAATGACCTTACGACACTAGAAGTATGGTTGAAAACCTTATGAAGCGAACTACTTTTTTCACCTCATTCTGTGCCAGAAATCGCACCCAAAGTTCGGCAAAATAAGAAAATTAAAAAATTAAAAAATATATATATAAAATATAAAATATGAAAATCTATTCCAAAAACTCATCAACATCTTCATTAGCATACTTAGAACTCTAATTTAGCCAAAAATGAACGTTCTAGCTCAATTAATAACAGAGATACTATTGGCAGAATATTGCTGAACTTTGGAGGCGATTTCTGGCGAATTTTAATTTTGGCGCTTAGGTACCTTAAGACGCGGGACCCCTCACTTCAGCTGCTGACGTTTATCCATGAAAAGCAACTCACAGAGATCTATCCCAACCTCTGGGTCGCCCTCAGGGTTGCTGTCACCCTTCCAATGACAGTGGCTGGAGCGGAGAGGAGCTTTTCCAAGCTCAAGCTCATCAAGACTTACCTGAGATCCAACATAATGCAAGACCGCCTCAGTGGTGTTGCTCTCATCAGCATTAACCATGCGGTTTCTAAGCAGATTTCCTGTGATGACATCATTGATGAATTTGCCCTAAGGAGGACCAGGAGGCTCAGGTTTTAATAGGAAAATTTCTAGACCTAAAACTTTCAAACCAAATTTAAAATTCAGTTATTTGCTAGCTGGTAATCTTATTCCTTTATTCAGCTACATTGTGTGATTTATTAGTGTATTTTACGTCTCTATTTTGTGTGCAATATACATTGGAATATTTATTTTGTTTGCAATATATTTGGGAATCTTTATTGAATGTTCAATTATTATTCATACAAGATTTCTTTGTAGTTTTTGTTTCAAGACAATGTGTTCAGTGTGTTTTATTGCGGCAGAGGTTATGCACGGGGTGGGGAAATGTGCTGTTGACAGAGGAAGGGCACCTTTGCATGATCTCGCCTAGGGCGCCAAAAATGCCAGGACCGCCACTGCCTGCGGAGTCCTGTCTTTTCTTGTTAGCAGGGCAAGCTGTGCTTTTATAGTTCTCATTTCCTCTAAAATAATTTGTTTCCTTGCTCCTGTTCTTACTTCTAATACGGATCGGGTCTGTTCTTCCCTGTTCTCTTCTTTGGGTACCTTTATGTGAAAATATGGGCACTCTATATTTAGGCATTTTCTCTGTCAGTGACTGTGTACACAGGAGGGTGAAAAATGTGGCAGTTTTGTCCGTATCTGCATCTTCCATTCCTTATCATATCGAAGCATTTTTTTGGGTGACTGTACCTGCAGTTTGCTCCATATATGCACGATCCTGTTTCATAGTATTCACATATTGGCCCGACGTTTAATCTCCTTACGAGCCCTATGTGATTCAATTGCTTTTTTCTGTTCCGCCACGAATTCTTCTATAGTCACTGTTCTTTTTGTCTTCGACGACTTTTCATTAGTGTTCATGGTATCTTCCTCTTTCTCCTTTGTATTCTTGGCATCCCTCTCTTACTCTTTTGTGTTCCTGTTACCTCTCTCTTCCGCAGGGGATATTTCATTCTCTGAGGCTACTTTTGTATCTCCCTGTAGCGTAGTGTGCTGTAGCTGCTTTCCTGTATTGTGTTATCCTGCGCCTCGTGTTCCTGCTGTAACGTGCTTTCCTGTATTGGGTTTTCCTGCGCCTCGTGTTTGTTTGTATCAGCGTTTCCCAGTGTTTCCTTGTCCTCTGTCGGTAAACATGTATTGCCCATTTTCTTTGCTCTTTGTACCATACTCTTATTTTTTTCCATGTATGTGATGCACAGGAAGACGTAAATGCCAATGATTTTGTTATTTATTCTATTTATCATTTTCTTGTCTTTTCTATTTAAGTTCATGCATTCGTAGTGTTTAAAGGTATTGCACAGAATGCATTTTAAGCTCATGGCCTGATCCGCTTCATTTTTGCAATGGCAAAGCTGATGCGCAGCGCATTCCATTAAACATAATCCAGCTTTATTCAGCTTTCTGAATTTACCGCAGTTTACACACTTCTTCGTATTTTTTGCCATTCTTTTCTTTATTCTTTCCTTTAATCTTTCCTTTCTGACTTCTTTATTCTTTATTCTTTCTTTATTCCTTTATTCTTTATTCTTTCTTTATTCCTTTATTCCCTTATTCTTTCCTTTCTTCTTTATTCTTTCCTTTAGTTTGCCTCTTTTCTTCTCACTTCTCAAATTTCGTCTCGAAAACTTGACCTTCCTGTTTTATGGCTCTTTCGAATTTTCTCTGACCTTCTTTCCCTGTATAGGCCTAATTTAAAAATCTCAGGGGCTGAGTTTCCGTTCCTGGTATTTTCAAATTATGTTTCAATTGATGTAGTTTTTCTTTGTACACGTTATATGCCACCGGCTTTCACTTAATAAATTATTACCACGAATTCATTGATGATTAACACACACTGGTATAAGATAGCATTTACCGCCGAACTTATAGACACTAGTTATTTCGATATTATACAGAGCGGAAACAAAACGTCCGAACACCACGAGGTAGAAATATGTATATATATACAGTATATATATATATATATTTTTTTTTTTAACCTTTAGTATATAACCTTTAGTTAGCTTCTGCCCGAATTGTTCACTCTGACGAAGGTCAAGCGTTTCACTCCACCTTAGACCTACATTTTAACGTGGAATCCGAACCACGCCCCACCAGCTGCACAGCGTCTTAACCACTAGGCCACCTATGGTACCCATTTTTATCTATCAACCGCTTTCTTTATTGTGTGGAAGAATGAACAGCTGGGTTTTTCTGCGCGCCGGCTGCCGTCATCGGGTCTCGAACCCGGGGCCGATGAATTCGTAGTCAGCGACGCTAACCACTATACCACCGATATTTATTTATTTATATAATTTAGTGGTGGACAGGATATTCGCATCCGCATCCGCACTTCTGACTGCGGATGTTATGCGGATATTACCTCTAATAAATTATGCAATTTACAATTAAATTAGCTTATAAAGTAGCTTATAAGGCACAGTCATGCACATTTCATTAATTATTAATGAACAAACAAATATAAAAACCTAAAAATATAAATACCTGGTAAAACAGAAAATTGAATGAAACTTGTTTCATTGAATTTTCTGTGGCTGAAACTCTTGAGAAAGTTATTATTTTTATCATAATGAAAACATTACTATTAATTTTAATTCTTATGCAAAAAAAAAAAACCACTTTTTTCTACGTGAAGGTCAAATTATGAAAATAAAAACCCACTCTGATAGACAGAGTTTGTTTCCACAACAGTTTCGATGCCCACTGGCATCCTCCTCGGGTGGATACAGAAAAACGAATTCGTTTTTCTGTATCCACCCGAGGAGGATGCCAGTGGGCATCGAAACTGTTGTGGAAATAAACTCTGTTTATTAGAGTGGGTTTTTATTTTTATAATTCTTATGCATTGCTTGCCATAATAGTAATATCACGAAATTTGAAAAATTATGTCATATATTCATAATTCTATATTGTATTGATAGATTAACTAAATATCCGCATCCGCATCCGCGGATATTGAAATTAAAGATCCGCATCCGCAGATGTTGAAAAACTGACATCCGGTCCACCACTAATTTTATATACGCACACACACACACACACACACCACACACACACACATATATACATATATGCACTAAAATCACAGAATAACACGAGATCTTATTAATAAGCAAACAACCACAGGGAAAAGGAAAAGGAAACACGAAGTCCGAGCGCTTTCGTGATATATTCACATCTTCAAGGAGAAACAAAAAAATAGGCAGAGTTTACAAAGTAAATGAGTTAAATACACAAGCAAAAAAAAAAATTCCCAATCGGCAGCTCAAATTAAAGACCATAAAACCCTCTAAAGATTTTTTCAATAGATACCATAATCTGTAGGCTGCTAAATTACTGAATATAAAAGAACTATATAGATGAAATTAGACAAAAAAAAACAATACAGAGAACAAAAATTATTATAACGGTTATTAGAACTAGTATTTAATTAAAGCAGGCAATTAAATGGCAAGAATTTAATGAAAACAAAGGGAATGGTACCATCGTCTTACAGAATATTCCAAAATTTCTACAAACAGTCTGAAAAAAATTGTTTTCCCAATAGCCAACCAGTTGAAAAGTCCAATAAACCACCAAGCACCCAAAGATTATATACGAAAGAAATATTACAATTAAAATGGACACATAAGAATGTTAACAGTTCTTAAAATAATATTTATTTAACCAAGGGAAACCGTTAAGGGGCAAGAATGCGGTCAAGAAAACAATAGGCCCTTCGCCAACTTTCTAACAATGCACGAGTCTAATTTATACAGCCCAGGGCTAATATTAAGGACCAAGTCCGCATTATTCTTGATCACACTTGATTCAAGTATATTTCTGCTAACAATAGATTTATTAAACCTTAATTTGGAAGCATTTTTCCAGTCAATGGGATGATTAGTATCTCTTACGTGAATGAAAATGGCGTTAGATTCCTGGCCACTGCTTATACTGTATTGATGCTGCTTAATACGTAACTCAAGGGTCTTACCAGTTTGGCCAATGTAAAATTTATTACATATTGTGCATGGGATTTTATATACACAACCCTGTTCACTTAAAGGGGAGTTCTTAATCAATGAATTCTTAATTACATCTAAATTTTTGAACGCAACATTTACATTAAAAGTCCTCAGCAGATTCGGCAGATCAAGGAAATTTTCTCTGAATGGTAACACTAAAACATTTTTTCTGTTATAAGGAAGCTTGTCCTTTACTTCGTAGAAGGTTTTCTTTGCCATTTATAAGAACTTATCTATGCAGTTCTTTGGATATTTTAAATCAAACGCAATTTTGTATATTTCACTAATTTCGTCGTCAATGAACTCTGGGCTACAAATTCGTAGGCCTCTTAGGAACAAAGTAGAAAGAACGGATCGTTTTACGTTAATGTGGTGATCAGAATAATAATGTATATAGGAACAATTATTAGTGGGTTTTCTGTAAATATTGTACTTAAACTTTTTTCCAGACCTATATATTAAAACATCTAAAAAAAGGATCGAAGAATCTTTTTCTATTTCAACTGTAAAATTGATAGAGGGAGTTAAATTATTAAGTTTGGGTAAGAATTCATTGAGATTTAAAGTCACTGGCCAAAGACAAAGAACATCATCTACATATCTAAACCATGGAACATAATTTGGCAGAATCTTCCTTAATAACTTACTTTAAAAAAACTCCATATATAAGTTATTTCAAATGGGAGAGAGAGGGTTTCCCATCGCCATACCAAATTACGTTTGATTTAAAATATCCAAAGAACTGCATAGATAAGTCCTTAAAAATGGCAAAGGAAACCTTCTGCGAAATAATGGACAAGATTCCTTATAACACAAAAAATGTTTTAGTGTTACCATTCAGAGAAAATTTCCTTGATCTGCCGAATCTGCTGAGGACTTTTAACGTAAATGTTGCGTTCAAAAATTTAGATGTAATTAAGAATTCATTGATTAAGAACTCCCCTTTAAGTGAACAGGGTTGTGTATATAAAATCCCATGCACAATATGTAATAAATTTTACATTGGTCAAACTGGTAAGACCCTTGAGTTACGTATTAAGCAGCATCAATACAGTATAAGCAGTGGCCAGGAATCTAACGCCATTTTCATTCACGTAAGAGATACTAATCATCCCATTGACTGGAAAAATGCTTCCAAATTAAGGTTTAGTAAATCTATTGTTAGCAGAAATATACTTGAATCAAGTGTGATCAAGAATAATGCGGACTTGGTCCTTAATATTAGCCCTGGGCTGTATAAATTAGACTCGTGCATTGTTAGAAAGTTGGCGAAGGGCCTATTGTTTTCTTGACCGCATTCTTGCCCCTTAACGGTTTGCCGTGGTTAAATAAATATTATTTTAAGAACTGTTAACATTCTTATGTGTCCATTTTAATTGTAATATTTCTTTCGTATATAATCTTTGGGTGCTTGGTGGTTTATTGGACTTTTCAACTGGTTGGCTATTGGGAAAACAATTTTTTTCAGACTGTTTGTAGAAATTTTGGAATATTCTGTAAGACGATGGCACCATTCCCTTTGTTTTCATTAAATTCTAGCCACTTAATTGCCTGCTTTAATTAAATACTAGTTCTAATAACCGTTATAATAATTTTTGTTCTCTGTATTGTTTTTCTTGTCTAATTTCATCTATATAGTTCTTTTATATTCAGTAATTTAGCAGCCTACAGATTATGGTGTCTATTGAAAAAATCTTTAGAGGGTTTTATGGTCTTTAATTTGAGTTGCCGATTGGGAATTTTTTTTTTGCTTGTGTATTTAACTCATTTACTTTGTAAACTCTGCCTATTTTTGGTTTCTCCTTGAAGATGTGAATATATCACGAAAGCGCTCGGACTTCGTGTTTCCTTTTCCTTTTCCCTGTGGTTGTTTGCTTATATACATATACATATATATATATATATATATATATATATATATATGATACACACAGACCGTGCATGGAACAAGGAACTCTTCTGGGATAATTAAATCCACTATAGTCCGAATAAGTAATGGTAAATGACAAATATCATAGTTTTTCTTTTTCATGATGCAAGCCCGACGTGGGCAACGGGTCTCTCGCAAAGAGGTCCCATAAATATAGCTTCCCTCACCAGCTATCTGCAAAGTGCAAAGCAGACAGGATCCAGCTTTGGGACATGGATCTAGGGTTTAAAGCAGCCTAGCCCCACTACATTTAGAACCTCAATATAAGTAAAAGACTCGTTGCATTCACGTCGGATTGAATAAATCAAAGAAAAAGGGGTAACTATTATATTTTTAGCCAAAACCAAAACTTAAACCTCAACTGGCAGAATTGAGCGTCCACTTTTCAAGGCACATAACATGTCCGTTTCATGATGGGAATGAACTCAGAAAAAGAAAAACTATGATATTTGTCATTTACCATTACTTATTCGGACTATAGTGGATTTAATTATCCCAGAAGAGTTCCTTGTTCCATGCACGGTCTGTGTGTATCATAAAAAACTCAGGGAACCATTCTGAGTTCTTTCCCATATATATATATACTGTATATATATATATATATATATTATATATATATATATATATATATATATATATATATATATATATATATATATGTGTGTGTGTGTGTGGTGTGTGTGTGTGTGTGTTATCCATATAGACAAATGAGCGGTTTGAGGGTGGTAGAAGAAGACAAAGATAAGAGATGGAGTTATATTCCGTTACGTTTCGGCAAAAAGCCTTGCTCACACAGAATGACAACATGAGTTAAACACAATATTTAAATGCAGACGATCTTTTCCAATCTTACTGGAAGAACATTCGTGGCTTCACCTGATTGGCTGGTTACTGTTGATGCTTACTCCTTGGCCCCGCCCCTTTCTGCTAACTTCACCATAATTTTTCTCGTTAATTTGGGTAAACACAAATCCCTCTCTATGATTTACCACGTTTCCTGACTTTCCAAAAAGTCATACATTTTCTGTCTAATTATTCTTTCAAATATTTTAGTGAGATGAGATTTAAGCGACACTGGCCTATAGTTTTCGGTCTCGGATCGATCTCCTCCTTTATATAGTGGAACTATGTTCGCGCTCTTCAGGATGCCCGGTATTTCTCCCGTCTCTAGTGATCGTCTCCATATCCAGTATAGGGGCTAAGCGATTGCATTCTTGCAGTTTTTGATCAGTGTCGCATTCCATTTATCCGGTCCTGCCGCTGTGTTTTAGTTTCTCTATTGCTTGTGTAATATCGTCCGTTGTAAGGTCGAAATCCGTTATACTTTCCCATTGTAATTCTTCAAAAAAGGCGTTTCTATCGCATATCAATTTGTCAGTTTTTGGGATACTGAAAGATGATTCGTACTGAGCTCAATACTTCAGCTACTTCTGTTAGATCATCAGATAAAGCACTGTTCTCGTGTTTTGAAGGTCCGATAGTCGCATGGTTTTTCGACTTTCTTTTTGCCAAATTATAGAAGTACTTTGAGTTAGCCTTTATCGCTTCTATAGCGTCGTTTTCTTCTTTTTCTGTATGCTTCTCGATTAGTTCCTGTATGACGTCATCGATACTTTGCAGTTTATCATTTAATATTTTTCTGATGTTATCTTTACAGTTACTTAATTTTGCAGTCACTCTTTTTCTCTTTCGAAACAATGCCCTCTTTTGTCTCTCGAACCTGCATCTCTTTCCTCTTTGTTGTATTTTTGGGACATGTTTTTCCACAATTTCTAACGTCTTCTTCTCTAACATCATTAGCATCTCCTCCGTTGTCTTGGCCTCTAAAATGGTTTTCCAATCTATTACTTCCATGCTGGATGTAAAATCTTCCTAGTTTATAGCTTTGTAGTGAAAGTTACAAATTTCGAATTTGCTTCTTTCTGTTGTGCCTGCTTTCCTTTCCTGTTGTCTTTATATTAGTTGTTATTTCAATGATGTTGTAGTCCTATATCATAGTTGGGGACATTTGTACATTATCAATTAGATTACTGTTGTTTGTGAATACCAAATCTGGGCAGTTGTTTTTTCTTGTGTTTTCTGTTATTTCTTTTGTTAACTTATATAAGTTCATCAGCTAGAGCTAGTAGCATTTTTACCTGCTCCTGGTCATCTCGTGTGCCCCCCCTTGTCCTGGTGTATAAAAATATTTTTTCGTATCCTTTTATATTTCATGAATGGGAAATTAAAATCACCGCACAGAAAAATATTTGGGGTTGGAGAGTGTAGATCTTTGACCCAGTTTCTTACCTCTGTAATGGAATCTGAAAATTTTGAGGTTGGCGTGTTTGGGGGTCTGTACATTACAATTAGTACCATATTTAATTTTTCAACTTTTGCTGCTACACATTCTACGTAGCTGTTTGAAGTACTTATAGTCATTTCTGCCATATGCCTTTCGCGTGTGTAAATAGCAATCTTCCTTTACGTCTCACTGTTCTGTCGGCTTGGAGGATGTTATAATTGTCAATTTGTATTTCTTTTTTGTCAATACAGGACTCACAATTTTCACAGTTCGCCTGGCAGTCCTTTAGATGAGTTTCCGTGAGGCATGCAAAGTCTGCGCCGGTTTCTTGCATGAGTCCTTTCAGGTATAAAACTTTGTTCGGGGAATGGTTTGATTTAAGGCCCTAAATGTTGGTTTGGATTATTTTTATTTTTTCTCTTTCGCTTTCGCATACAGGTGGTTCCGATTTGTTTTCCAATAGGGGTGCCGGTTTCGTTGCCTTGTGGTCCTTCGAGAATTTACCTCTTTTTATCTTTGTCGGTACCTGTTGTCCCGATAACGCATGAAGTGCCTTTGTGCGTGCATTCTGTCCGGCTCTCGGATTCCTATATTTGTCAGCTGGTTTTGTAATTGCTGGATAGTATTTAGCAGCTGGATTGTGTTTGCTGCATCTAAAAAATTGGCACTCTTCCTTGATGTTCGTTTATCCTGTTTACTCGTTGCGTTCCTTTGAGGGTGGTGGTAACGGCATTTTTTCCCGTATTTGCAACTCCCATATCTTGCATAGGTGTTGCAGACCGTAAGATAGTGGAACTTGCATTTCTTATCAAATTTGCAGTATTCACTTGTGTAATGCGTGTTGCATAATGCGGGACGTGCATTTATGCATTGCCCATCCCTATATCTGCAGTTCCCTTTCGCGTAGTATTTACATACGATATTTTCTAGGCTTCTACTTCTTGTTTTCTGATTATTTTCAAAGTTCTAAATTTTGGTATTGTCATTATTTTTCTTTGGCTGTTTATTTTCTACGTTTTTAGTTATCTTTTTATCATTTCGCTCGTTGGACAGTTTGACTACTTCGCAACTTTTACTTATTTCTTTTCTTTGATCTATGTCTTCCTTCTGTATTATATTGTTTATATTGTTATTCATTATTAAATTGTTGTTCGTTATAATGCTGTTATTCGTTATTTCGTCCCCTCTCTCATCCACCCGGTTTTTCATTGGTACATTTCCGGACCCTTGTGTCCCCATTATCTTATTCCTTTTTGTAACATTCGAGTCTGCTATCTCAATTTCTTTAAAAACCGCGAGTGAACTTACCGTCTGTTTACATAACCCACATAGAAATTTGATCCCCACGACGTGTTTCGCGTTGGAGACAAGAGTTACTTCCCTATCATTCCAATTCATGCAGATAGTCATGCAGTCGTTGACAGAAATCACACCTAATCGCCGAGTTTTCCGTTGTTTCCAGATTACACAAATTACAGATTAAGTAAGAATTTGGACCCATAGCCATGCTATTCCTTAATTAGCGTAAAAAGAAATACCCACACAAATTCTTTCTTTATTTATTTATTTTTATTTCTATTTCTTTCCTTTCGATGGTCGAGGCTTTTTCGAGTGTTTTCTGACCTTTGCGTTTTTTTACTTTTTTTCTGCCTTGTTCAGGCTTTTTCGTTGTGAATATATACGTTAAAACTGGTGATAAATTATGTAAACAAACTGTATTGCACTTTCTTAGTTTTAATTAATTTCACTTTATATATTATATGCACGGATTCACTGATACTTTATACACTTTCGGGTGTAAACAGAAAAAAAACGCAGAGTAGTTTATTCCCTTCTAATTTGGGTGTTAAATAGAGAGAGAGAGAGAGAGAGAGAGAAACAGCACTTTCACTCACCACAGGGTACCTGCAAACTCAAAGCAAATATATATATATATATATATATATATATATTAGTGGTGGACCGGATGTCAGTTTTTCAACATCCACGGATGCGGATCTTTAATTTCAATATCCGCGGATGCGGATATTTAGTTAATCTATCAATATAATATAGAATTATGAATATATGACAATTTTTCAAATTTTGTGATATTACTATTATGGCAGGCAATGCATAAGAATTAAAATTAATATTAATGTTTTCATTATGATAAAAATAATAACTTTCTCAAGAGTTTCAGCTACAGAAAATTCAATGAAACAAGTTTCATTCAATTTTCTGTGTTACCAGGTATTTATATTTTGAGGTTTATATATTTGTTTGTTCATTACTAATTAATACTTTACATGAAATGTGCATGACTGGGCCTTATAAGCTACTTTATAAGCTAATTTAATTGTAAATTGCATAATTTATTAGAAGTAATATCCACATAACATCCGCAGTCAGAACTGCGGATGCGGATATCCGGTCCACCACTAATATATATATATATATGGGA
Organism: Bathynomus jamesi; assembly: GCA_023014485.1. Classification (NCBI taxonomy): domain Eukaryota; kingdom Metazoa; phylum Arthropoda; class Malacostraca; order Isopoda; family Cirolanidae; genus Bathynomus; species Bathynomus jamesi. The sequence goes on along the minus strand of JAJOZX010000203.1, from coordinate 786,641 downwards.
TGAATTTCACAATTAAACACGCGAAATGAATGAATGATATAAACCCACAAAGAAAAGAAAAATGATTCCAAAGTCTTTTGTGTATTCAGAAGTACACCTCGTCAGGTGTACTTCTGAATACACAAAAAGCCTTGGAATAATTTTTTTTTCCCTGTAGGGTTACATCATATATATATTAAGGTGGTCCACAGAAGGGGGGTGAAATTTTTTTTCCAAAATTTTTGTGTGGTCATAGTCCAAACGTACCCACTAGATGCGAAACTAGCGCACGTGAATTCTTTTTAAATTAATGAATATTTAGAATATGCACACGGCTGCCATTTTTAATGCCATGTAATGCTCGGCTCTGACGTGGCCTATATAGCAAGCATAACTCGGAACGTACAAAAAAAAATTGCGCAATTCGCCCAGTTTTTAATTCGAAATTACGTTCCTAATTAACTAATTAATTAAGTTTACAATTGACAACTCTTAGTTTTGAACATCCTACGATTTGGCATCGTATTTCAAATACTAACGTTTTTCCTCAGTTACTCTCCCGGCAAGAATCGGATAGGGTGTTTTAAGTGTTCACGCATCACTGGGAATCATTTATCTTAGCTTGCATTTTAATGACTCAGGTAAATATTTAATTAATTAATATTTAATTAATAATTGATTAATAATTAATTAATATTAATATTTAATTTAGGTGAATGTATATTCTATAGCGTTCTAAATTGATATGACGCTTAAAGTTGCTATATTACTATTGCTTTATTATAGGTTCTATAATAGGTTATAGGTTCTATTATAGGTTCCCTTTCTAGGTTGTGATGATGGCAACTGCATTGCGTAAGAAAACAACTATCTACTTGGTTGGCGGCACCATCGAAACGATTCCTATGTCCCGTCTGCCTACTCTTAGGCAAGTTCTCCAATGTTATTTTCATCTCCTGTAAATGAGTGAGCCAACTCCTACGAAAAACGAGTGCATCAATATGGTGATGAAGGAAACCATGGATATCTGGGGAATGGCCCGCATCCCTACTCAAGAGGAGAACATCAAACGAACCCTGAATAGAATCCTGTCCACTTGGGAGAAGTTGAAAAAGGTTTCCAACAGAAGTAAGCCACAAATACAGAAGGAACAAGAGTTCTCAAACAATCTTGAAAAGCTCTTTAACATTAAGCATCACGATGTGGAAAGACTGCTCCGAATAGAGGAAGACCGAGACTTCTTGAAAGACCAAGAGAGGGAACGCAAGTTTCACATGGGACGAGTCGACGAAGCCCTGGCTAAGAAAGAAATGAAACAGAAGTATCTTAAGAAGAAGGCCAGAGAGCAAACGGAAGTAGCAGAGAAGCAGATGCGTGAAGAGCAAGACCGTTCAGCTGGGATCAACCAGCACCCCTTCTGATGATGAAGGCCCTCATTCATTTCCGAAGATGCCTCGAGTTGGAATGGATCCGGATTTTCAGGTCCCTGGCCGGTCAAATGCAGCTCCTCGTCCTGCACCTCAAACGAGGCCTAAGAACTTCATGTTCCCTGGTCTCGCTGCCGCCCTGGATGGAACCAACACCAGCGATCGTGAGGCAACTCACATCGTGGCAGCTACTGTGAAAAGCCTTGGAGGGACCATTGATGAACTGGCCATCAGTCGCTCCACATTCAGGAGAACCCGTATGTGACATCGCAGTGACCACATCACTTCTGTGAAACAAGCTATCTCATCTTCTGGTGCCAATACTGGAATTGTTGTTCATTGGGACGGGAAACTCCTCCCATTCCTCACAGAAAATGACTACGTCGATCGTCTCCCAGTACTGATCTCTGGGAAGGATGTTTCGTCATTTTCAGAGGAGAACATCCAATTCCTGGGTGTTCCGAAGCTCGCATGTGGAACATGAATGGCGCAAGCAGACGCCGTGGTTGAGGACTTGAAGGATTGAAAGGTCGAAAACCGAGTCGTCGCCATGAGCTTTCATACGACTCCAAGCAATACGGGTCATATTGGTGGAGCTTGCACTCTTATTGAACAGCGACTGGGAAGAAATTTACCTCCACCTTGCTTGCATTCACCATTTCTTGGAGGTTGTTCTCAGAGACGTCTTCAAGACAATTCATGGATCGTTCAGCGGTCCGGAGGTTCTCCTATTTCAATGGTTCCAAAAGAATTGGCAGCGGGTCAATCAAGCAAACTTCAAGACTGGAATGATGGACGACCAAGTCAATGCAGTTTTCCAAGAGAACCCTGAATGGGTACAAGAAGCTTTCGACTACTACATAAAAGCTCTTGAGTGTACGCAACCCCGCGACGACTACCGCCGAATCCTGGAGCTTAACTTAGTCTTCCTAGGTGGGACACCTCCCCGAAGGATTTGATTTGGACAGCCTGGCCCCATACATCATGCTCGCTGTACGTCAAAGGCAATATACTGTCTCCAAATATTCATGTTTCAACCTCAGTTTAAAGTGTCCCCCAAGAAAGAGAAGTCCATTCGAACCATGGCCCTCTTTGTTGCTCTAGTGCACGGACCAGCATGGTTCAAGGCTCCCATGATCTCCTTCCTTGAGATAATTCAAGAATACAGGAATAAAGTGGATGGAGCAGTTGGAGCGGCAGCTACAAAGGCATTCCAACGATATCTGGTATTTGAGCAAGGAGTTGGTAGCTCTGGCTCTATTCAGTGACGCAGTTTCCAATATGGAGAAGAGAGGAATACAGGAGTCGATGAGGGTAAGGGAAGGAGAGAAAGATCCACCGAAGAGAATTAAAGTGCCGGAAGAGGACATTCCGTCACTGACGCTGAAGAAGCTGGCATCCAAGAATACCAACCGCTTCTTCCAGATCACGCTACTAGGCTCCGGATTCATTTTTAAAATTCCATCCCAATGGAAGGATGATCTGCAGTTCCTCCAGGCGAAAGAAGTCCTCCAAGATACGCTGGTAGTGAATGATGTGACTGAAAGAGGGGTGAAGCTAATTCAGGATTATAACTCTTCCATTACGAAGAAAGAAGAACAGAAACAGTATCTGCTGCAGTTGGTCGCTACACATCGACGCCAGTTTCCTAGTGCAAGCAAGGCTAACTTGTAATCGTGAGGAGGGAGAGTTGTTTTCCTGTTTCAATTAACATTGTTTGTGTTTGGTTTCCCTCTAATTAATAAATCAATCACTTAAATAATAATTTACCTATAGATATGTAATACTTGAGTATCATTTTCCTACTACAAGAGTCATTATATAGGGAAAGAGATCAAACAAATGTGAGCTTTTCTTAGTCAGCTTGTGCATACCCTAAACAAAGTCATCATGACCTAAAACTGGGTATACAGTGTTTTCTTGGGGAAAGGAACCAAATAAACCCTGAGCACCAAAAAATAACAACTTCGATTTTGTGGACCACCCTAATACATATATATATATATATATATATATATATACACAAAAATACTTATATATATATATATATACGACAGTAATTCAATAAGTATCCGCACTTTTTATTTTCACAATTTTATTTTCAAATCTGATAGATTATAAACACATTACTTCTCAATATAGTCTCCCTTTTTCTCCATACACTTAGTCCAGCGATCTACAAGCTTCCTAATGCCATCACAAAAGAATGTTTTTGGCTGTGTGCGTAGCCAGTCATGCACCGCCTCCTTCAGGTCATCATCGCCTTGGAATGGCTGACCTCTCAAAGCGTCTTTTAGTGGTCCAAACAGGTAAAAATCCGAAGGTGCCAGGTCTGGACTGTAGGCTGGATGGTCGAGCACTTCAAATTTAAGTTCTTGAAGGCATTTTCTAGTGTGCAGCGGTATGAGGGCGCGCATTGTCGTGTAACAGAATAACACCTTCCGACAATCTCCCTCTCCATTTTGTGCGAATTGCTTGCTTTAACTCATTCCGAAGCATGTCAGAATACGATGCACTTGTTACTGTAGTTCCACGCTCTAGATAATGTTCAAGGATAAGGCCTTGTGTATCCCAAAACAGTGTCAAGGGTCAGCTTATTCGATAGTTCATGACATTCTTGGCTTTCACAAGGTTTGTGCAAGATGGGTGCCCAAACAGTTGACAGAAGAGCACAAGCGTAATCGTATGGACGTCTGCTCTCGTCTTTTGGCGCGGTATCATAATGAAGGTGAAAACTTTTTGGAGCGCATTATCACTGGAGATGAAACGTGGATCCATCACTATGAACCAGAAAGCAAACGACAGGGTATGCAATGGAAGCAGCCAACATCTCCTGTTGCAAGGAAGTTCAAAGCGCACCCATCAGCAGGTAAAGTTATGCTAACACTGCTTTGGAATACACGAGGCCAGTAGTATGACCGAAAAATGTATGAGTGCAATGCAATTGCAAATGTTGCATAATGTTGCAAGAATGCCACCCCACCCCTCTTGGTGGCACCCCCACCCCTTGTTGAAAGGCACCCCCTTTGCTGCAAGGCACCCCCTTGTTGCAAGACACCCCACAGTGCCAACCCCCCATTGGTGGCATCCTAAAAATGGGGTTGCAAGGGGTATGCAACTTGGAGGCGGAGTTATCCACCAAGCTGCATTTAACCTAACCTCAGAGAGAAGGAGAGAGAGAGAGAGAGAGAGAGGAGGGATGTTCGCCCGACAGCTTTCAGACGCATATGAGCACTCCAGCCATGCCGCCGCTCTCTTATAGGGCCCCTAATCAGCCAGGTGGCTTAATCAGACAGTGCCTCCGGGCATCATCAGCCAGTTGGCACATCAGCTAGTGCTTCCGGGTATCAGTTGACACATGTGCGTCGCGCTTTAAACGGTGGAGGGTTCGATCTCCGGCCCGGTCTTCGCTATCCAGGGTGCCCTAATGATCCCCGTAGGTCTAAGGTGGGACGTTAAACAATTCGTACGGAAAGAAATTGGGTTCGAGCCCCGGCCCGGGCCTCGTTGCCCAGGATACCCCTAATGATCATAAAAAATTGGGTTCGCACCCCGGCCCGGTCTTCGCTATCAAGGGTATCCTAATGACGCCGTAGGTCTAAGGTGGGACGTAAAACAATTCGTACGGGGAAAATAAATAACTGAACAATTCGTACGGAAAAAATTGGGTTCGAGACCCGCCCCGGGCCTCGTTACCCAGGATACCCTAATGATAAAAAAATTGGGTTCGCACCCACACCGGCCCTCGCTACCCAGGGCGCCCTAATGATCCCCGTAGGTCTAAGGTGGGGCTTGAAACAATTCGTACGGAAAAATAAATAAATGAACAATTCGTACTGAAAAAAAATTGGGTTCGAGACCCACCCTGGGCTTCCACGGTGGCGGGCTCGAGTCCAGGCCTGGGCCTCGTTACCAGGGTGACCTAATGATCAGAAAAAAAATTGGGTTAGCACCCCGGCGACCCGGCCCTGGCTACCCACGGTGCCCTAATGATCCCTGTAGGTCTAAAGTGGGACGTAAAACAATTCGTACGGGGAAAATAAATAAATGAGCAATTCGTACGGAAAAAATTGGGTTCGAGACCCGCCCCGGCCTTCGTTACCCAGGGTGCCCTAATGATCCCCGTAGGTCTAACGTGAGGCGTAAAACAATTCGTACGGAAAAATAAATAAATGAACAATTCCTACGGTTGCAAAGACGATTCCATATATGCATATTTCCTGAAAACAAAATTGGGTTCGAACCCAGGCCCGGCTGCTAGCCAGAGAACAATTCGTATGGGGGTAAAGACGATCCCTCTCTCTCTCTCTCGGTCGAATACAGAAAAGATAAACAGGGCGCTTCTCAACGAATGGGATATCTGACACACCCTGGATTAACCCACCCCGTTGACTTAGAAGCCATATCAATGTAAACCCCGTTAATTCCTTCATATATATATATATATATATATATATATATATATATATGTAAAAATGAACCATAAATAATTCCCATATTCCTATATTATCTTATCCTTCATGTAATTCTTGTATTCATTTATATAGTCTCTGTATCCATTGTAAGAAAAAGTATCCATTTTAAAAATTCATGTGTTATATGGTTCATGTATAATCTTATATATTTAACTTTATATAATGCCTATACTCATATGTATGTACGTGTGTGTATTCATTTTTACATAAGGACCAAAATCGCCCAACGCGAGTTTGGATAAAATATTTGATTCACTTTCTACTTTGCTAAATAATTGGTGACCTGTTGTTTTTTAAAATCTCATAATCATTTTTTAGATTTCGCTTAATAAGGAATCCTGTTAAGCTTTGCAATGTTCACATTTTGTATACACTCTCTTTCGTTATAAACAATGAGATCATGTCTTGCCTAAGCATTAAAATTGTACATCTTAAACCTTAAAATTTCACTCATATGCATATTTTAGTGTAAAGATGCATAGTCCGATTTCCACTTTTAGTTAACTTGGCAGATCATGATAACATCAGATCTGAAAAGTCGCGGTTTAAGATAAAAATATGGTTTCGTCTTCAAATATTTTGTTTACTCGTTCAAGCCTTACCACAGCTAAAAAATTTACTTATTTTCAAATATTGTGCAAAAATAATACAGCCTTCTTAGCATTTAATAATAATAATGTTAGCAGTTTTTGGGTATATAAACCCATTCAAATTCATCCATTGTCATTCAGAAGCTAATTCAGAGGCTGAGCACTACCTGTATTTTTTAGCAGTAAATTTACAGTGAAGAAACTTTTTATTGTCCCCTTCGAGCCTTGCTCTCTTCAGAAAAACTTAGAAAACTTTCCGGATACGCTATAAGAAGAATCCGGAACCTTCAGCATTTAGATTGCAAATCTACCAGAGTCCTCCGAGCCACTATAGAAGAACTCGGAGAGTAACATAGAAGAAAAACCACTTCAAGGCACCTATCCGTTGCTTGCCTCCTAAACCAGAACCCCCGTCAATCCGAACCACCCCAGGGCCATAGACGGAGGGGTTAACAACTGGCGACCCTTTAACCAGGATCTTCACGACTCCAGGATTCTTCCAGTCCTCCAGACCCTTTAACCAGGATCTCCACGACTCCAGGATTCTTCCAGTCCTCCAGACCCTTTAACCAGGATCTTCACGACTCCAGGATTCTTCCAGTCTTCCAGACCCTGGAACCAGAACCAACACCCAGTTGACCGGCGTGTCACGACTTCGAGTTCGTCACATCCACCCGTGAACCGGTGCGTTACGACTCCAAGTTCTTCACGCCTACTTTTCATCTAGGAACAAGTGGCCAGCCAGACACGTCTTCAGGACACACCTCAAAAGGATTTCGCCATAGGAATCTTGTTAAGTACAAAACTCTTTTTTAAAATAATTTCTAAACATTTGAAAAGTCATTATTATTAACAATTAATATTTAGTATTGAGCCAGAATTAACAAAAAACACAGTGAACACTACAGACACCAGTGATACACTCTTTTTATTGAAAACAGTATTGTCACAGTTATTTTCACAGTTATTTTTACTATTCTAGTTAGTATAGTATAATTTTATTTAATGTACCAAACATAGTATTACCATACCATCACGTACATTTGAGTGAAATTTTGTTTACATTTTTATTTTTGTTTGCAATCTTTTCAAATTTTCCCCGAGTTAGGCAAATTGTTGTGCATTATTTTTTTTAGATAGTGTAGTTAGGAAAACCCCTTAAGTGATCATTCCATGAATTAAGATCGGTCAAGCAGACCTAATTAGAACATTAATAAGTACCTTCACATATGAGCGATTCAGACGGTGCGCTTTCTGACATCGAAGAATTACCTACACCCATTTTTCCACCTACCCCGCGCCCTTCAAACATATTCCCAAACACACAAGTCAGTATGTCTCAGTCTCAAACCCCCGCCCCAGCATATATTAACTTAGGCAGATTAGTAAATCTTCCTCATACTGTTTTAATTTTTAAGGGGACCATAGATAATCGTTTTGTTGAACCGCGCGTAAGACCTTGGGTTGAGTCTTTAGAGCAACATTTCTTACGCGAGAATATTACCGATGATGATATAAAAATCAGAGAAGCAAAAAGATTTATTGACCCTAAAGAGGGAAATGCCCATGACACAGTCACTTACGTCCCATCAATTAGCGAAGCTATAACATGGGACGATTTTAAACAAAACCTATTAGAATTTTTTAAAGAAATAACCCTTGCACAACCCTTAGCCACATTAGAAGCAGTCTTCCAAGTTAAATGGAAGAAAGAGGAACACGAGGATTTAAACAATTTTATTACACGTACACACAAACTTGTAGGAGAAGCCCTCCGGGCCGCAGAAAATGCATGTGGCATAACTTTTACTTCGAAACAAAGAAATCTAATAGTAGCCACAACCATTTACCAAAACTTACCCGGAGCGCCTAAAAAAAAGTTTCAGGAGTTTTTAAATGTTGACAAACCTGTCAGTGTAGCCATAAACAAAACACGGGAACATCACCCCGATTTAGCAAACCAAACCTACCGAAAGGGTAGAGAAACCCCTGTACAGTATATTCAGCAGCAGCCACAACACCAATACCAACACAACAACAACAACAATATAAACCAAGGCAAATACAGGGAACACCCCAGAAACAAGCCCCCCAAACCCAGAATACACGCCCTCCTCCACAGTGTTTTAACTGTGATAGTTTCGGGCATATGATAAGTCAATGTAATTACCCCTCGTATTGCTCCCACTGTCACGAACATGGTCATCGCCGTGGCGATCGCCAAAAGTGTGCTGATAAAGCCCCTGCAGGGTATAGACCCCACTTTCAGAAACCAAACCAACCACGTCCCCAAAACGTATCCCAAAAGTCAACCAATCCCCAGAAACCAGTCCATTCCCAGCCTCAGTCGAACTACCAACCCAATAAATCACGACCACAGGGTCACCCACACTCTTACCCCATGTATAAACCCCAATACAACCAGCAAGGTCAACTAGTTCGGTACGTAGAAGTACCCGGGGAGGAATCATTTTCCCCAGAGAACAGTTTTCAAGAACACCCTTCAGCGTATGATATCCCCGTAGAATATGATCCAGGTCCTCCCATAGAAGACCATGTGATCCCTTTTTTAGACCCTACATTGGAGGCAGCAGTTCAACCTCCTCCCTCCTAAATTACAGTAGTAAGCCCAGATACGCACACAAACTCCCCATCAGGATAATAGGTGCGGACCTCTTAGATTTAATAATAAATTGTAGTACGGATAACCAAGATTTAACTGCTCTCCTAGATACAGGAGCACACGCAACGTTAATTAAGAAACAATGCGTAGATGAATTACTAGAGAGTACCAATTATAAATATGAACTTAAGGCACCATCCTGCCAACTTAGAGGAGTTACGGGCACACCCATACCCACATATGGAGAAATTGAGTTATATTTAGAAATTGGAAACGCGGTATACCCCGCGAAATGTTGTATAGTGGACACAGTCGCCACCTTTCAGACAGACATCCTACTAGGGATGGATTTTTTTAACCGGAATCAATGGGAGATTTACCCAGCCGGAAAGTTAGTAAAGTGTCGAAATAGGACACACCATCTCCGCGAGGATGACAGACAACTTAATGCTAATAGACTTAGCTCAGTTCAGATTTCCGAAAGAAATAGGAAACCCCCTCTACTTGATAGCAGATCAAGTCGGCCGGTTGCATCCAGAGGGACAACCGCTCCAGAAATCAGACCCCAGGGTAATCAGTTCCAGTTGTTGAATCCAGTTGGATCAACCCAGGCAGTTTCCAGTCAGTCAGTTTCCAGTCAGCCAGTTCCAGTCAGCCAGTTTCCAGTCAGTCAGTTTCCAGTCAGCCAGCTTCAGTTCAGCCAATAAGGCAAATTTTAGTCGCCGAACCAGAATCAGATTCACAATTTTTCATATGCCCTACCGAGCATATAACAGTAGCACCTTATGAGAAGATTTGTTTCCTAGCAAAAGTAGTTAACAGTCAAGGAAAATTATTAGAGTCAGAGCGTACTCTGATTACAGAGAAAAGTAATTTCAAAAGAGATGTTCTTATTGCCCAAGTCCTTAGTCAGAGTCAGAATTCAGCTATCCCTGTTGTTTGTTTAAACAAAGGAGAAAGATCTATAGAATTAACTTCAAATCAGAAAATAGGAACTGTTTCCACAGTAGAAATAGATTCAGATTTCCCCATCAGTACGATAAATCGTGTTTCCAGTTCCTTAGAATTAAAGCCTTCAATATTAAAAGAAGAATATAAGAAATGTCTGAAGCACTCCCTTCAGGAGTCACCAGCTTTACAGGATCCCAAACTAATGGAATCACTTCTCGATTTCCTGATAAGAAATAAAGATGTGATTGCCCTAACCGGAGATCCTCTGGGCCGAACTAATTTGGTCCCTTTTGAAATCAAGTTGGAACCCAATTCCAAACCCATTTTCATTCCTCCCTATCGGGTTCCACATTCTCAGTTAGTCACTATTGAGGAACACATCAAGGACATGTTGGAGCAGGATGTCATTCAGCCTTCAGCTAGTCCCTGGTCCGCTCCTATGATTCTCGTCTCCAAAAAGGACGGAACATCTCGCCCTTGTATAGATTTTAGACGCCTGAATAACATTACCATCCCAGACCGTTTCCCGATTCCAAACATGCAGGAAACAATTCTGAACGTAGGGAAAGCGAATTTTTTTTCATCCCTCGATTTAGCATCAGGTTATTGGCAAATGGAGGTCAGTCCCGAATCTCGGGCATTACTGCTTTCTCCACTAACCGAGGCCATTACGAATTCCAGGTTTTACCTTTCGGAGTCCGAAATGGGCCTGCTAATTTCTCTAGGTTGATGAATATAGTCCTTTCCGACCTATTAGGTGTCGAAGCTCTCGTGTATCTTGACGATATTATCGTCTATAGTTCGGACATAAAAACACACTTTCAACGCCTTCATAATGTGCTATCACACTTGAGAAAAGCACACCTTAAACTGAAGCTTGCAAAGTGCAATTTTTTACAAGAATCCCTGGTATACCTAGGATTCCTACTCTCGTCCACAGGAATTAAACCTGATCCAGCCAAACTCGAAGCCCTGGAAAGATACCCTGTACCCAAGACCATCGACGACGCCCGTGCATTTATTGGTTTTGTCGGATTCTATCGGAACTTTATCCCCCAATTTTCGAATATTGCTAAACCCATTACTAATTTGTTCCAGAAAAATTCGAAATTTAACTGGGAATCCGATCACCAACATGCCTTTGAAACTTTAATTAATAAACTAACCTGTCATCCCATTTTACAATATCCTGATTACACAAGACCCTTCATCATAGCCACAGATGCTTCCTCCTATGGACTAGGAGCCGTCCTGTTACAGGACGTAGACGGTGTGGAATTACCCATTGCTTATGCCAGTCAACTTCTCTCTGCACCTCAACGGAATTATTCCACTACGGACCGAGAGGCCCTAGCGGTATATTGGGCTTTGAAAAAATTCCGAAATATCGTCTATGGCTACGATGTAACCATCAAGACTGATCATAAGCCACTCACGTACCTCTTCAAGGACAAGCTACTTGAAGGACGATTGAGTAGATGGGCTCTGTTGATTCAGGATTTTGCAGCGAAAATCGTATACAAACCGGGAAAACTGCAAGTTATTCCAGACGGATTGTCGAGACTCAAGCCCGACGCCCGAGTGAATAAAATAGGACTTCTTCCTGTGTTCGACTACGAGTGTCTGCAATACTCCCAACAACAGGACCAACACACCCAGAACCTTCGGGCGCGCCTGGAACAAAAGGAACCATCGAAGGTAAAAGAACAGTACAACCTCAAAGATGGGCTCGTACATTTCAGGAACGAAGATGGAAACGACCTCGTGGAGATACCAAAGGATCTCGTTGATATAGCCATTGGACTTTGTCACGACTCACCTTTTTATGGACACATGGGGCCGGATCGCACCATCAAAAGTCTTTTGGAGCGATACCATTTTCCCGAGATGAACAGAACGGTACATGAATACATCGCCGAATGTCCGTCGTGTTTAAAGCATAAGGGCAACGTACCATCCACCGCTCCAATGCATAAATATCCAGTATGCCAGAGGCCCTGGCAAAGAACTGGAATGGATATACTGGGACCATTTCCCAAAACATCAAAGGGAAATCAGTACATCATTGTGTTTACGGACCACTTCTCGCGTTACAGCGAAGTAGCCGCCATTCCAGATCAGACCTCGGAAACTGTGGCAGAGCCCTAGTGGAACGCGTCATCCAAAACCATACCACTCCTTCCATCCTAATCTCGGATAACGCCCGTAGTTTCACTTCCAAACTGTTCGAGTCACTTTGTAACATGTGTAGAATTAAAAATACACACATTGTGGCATACCACCCGCAGGCAAACGGCTTAGTGGAAAGACACAATCGAAAGATCTTGGAAGCCCTGCGCCACGTTGTCGATGCATCCTCCCGTACATGGGATGATTCCCTTCCCATGGTACAAACAGCCATCAACAATGGCTATAATGTGTCCATCGGGGACACCCCTCATTTCGTTCTATATCACTACGACAAGCGTCTACCTTTTGATTTGCCCGACCAAACCGACCCGGCAGTCCTAACATCTTCCGAAATGGCAGAAGCAAATCAGCAACTAGCTGAACGATCTTTCAAGATTTTTGACATAATCCGCTATGCCCTCGACCAACGAAACCAACAGATGGAGCAAGAAACAACATAGGCGTCATCCCCGTCAACGGACTATAATCGTTGGTATGCGATGTTATCTGAAGAGCGTGAAACCGCCAGGGGCTCATCGCAAATTATACCCAAATGGGATGGCCCATATAGGATTATGAAAGACCTCGGAAAAAATCGTTATGAAATCCTCGACCTCCGGGATCATTCCAAACTAAAGATCATTCACGCTGACAATTTGAAGATAGCTTCCGAGCAACACCTTCCCAAAAAACAGCTGCCAGGCGTTCGAGCCGCCTATCCTTCAAAAGGTCAAGATATTAACAAATCGGGCAGGGATCAAAAAACTGAAGTAGTCACCGCGGGAACCGCTACCCATGACGAAGATTGGTACCTCGTAATACCACCATTACTCGAGGCAATCTCTGAACAAGAGGAGGCCCCAGAGCCAAGCGTCCCATCGGACCCAGACCCTGGAGAAACCCCTTCGAGAGAATCACTCAGTGGAACTCCACCATCTCCTCCAACTCCACCATCTCCTCTGTCACCACCCTCGCCGATTGATGATCGACGCACGGACCCGACATACCGCCCGCAAATGCATCACCCACGTGAACTAGAACCTTCACATAAGAAACGAACCCGCTCAGAATCCGAGCTCAACGGTCGACCCCCATTGCCACCAAAACGAGGCCGACCCCTTCGCCCACCAACACAAGTATCCACACAAGTATCCACACAACTACCCCCAGCTCCGTATAACTTAAGGCGTAGAAATGAATAAAATTGTCCCCCTTATAATTTTCCAAATTATTTACTCTTGTAGACCTAGCATTAAAATTTCTACCGGAGTTGTTATAGAAAAACTTGCAGAAGGTAAATTTTTGAAAGGGCATGCAGACCTTTATATAAATTTGCAACCCCCTGCTAGAATTAAAATCAATCTCCTTCAGATACAAACCCAATTAGAAACGTTTGAAAGTAAAGTCCAAAATTCTTTCCAAGGAAAAGATCAGATAGTCGCGTTCTGTTAGAAAATACCCTCGAAAATATTCAAACTACAGCACGCGCCCTATCAGAAATATTAGCCTTACCATGGATACAAACTGAAACCAAAAATTCCGAAAACTTTAACCAAAGAAGTAAAAGGGGACTGATAGATATAGGAGGGAAACTGTTCAAAGGTTTATTCGGATTAGCAACCGAAGAAGATATTAAAAGAGTTGAACTTAAATTGAATCTCTTCGCTCGGAATCGACAATATAATGGACACATGTTAGAACAAACTATTAGGTCATTACACGAAAACAATCGCTTCCTTCACTCCCTTTCGGACAGATTCACATACCTTGAATCCATGTTAGCTCAATACAAAGAACACAAACGATATCTAGAATTAATAGAAATAATGAACATACAAGTAACCCTAATCGATAAATACTTACAACGAATAACTACGATTCATTCCAAGGTTTTGCGTGCAACCCAGCTAGCCCATGGAAAAATCACTCTTTCCACCCTAATACCATGGGAAATACTCCAGTCCTTGATTCACACCGCCCAGTCACAATTAAAATTATCACCCATATTCCCACTCAACCACACTAATTACCCTCAATTTCTAGAATACACCTGGACTGTACATGGACCACGCCCCTACACATACCTCATAATTATACCATTTTTCATCGATTTCCTCACTTATGACGTATATAGATTTCACCCTTTCCCAACACCCTACCAAAATAACTCTAATGTCTATCGATTGTATTTACCCACCGTACCACCTTACCTTTTCCTCACCAAAGATCTATCAGCTTATTCTATGATGTCAGATAGCGACGTCCGGCATTGCCGATTCCCGCAACCAAATAAACAACTCATCTGCCCTCCACTCAAACCAGTTATTCTTCCCACTACTAGGTCTTGCTTTGTCGATTTAATTCGTGACCGGCATGCCCCCGTATGTTCATTTAAAAAATTTCATTCCCCTAAAACCATCCAACTACGAATTGGACCAGACATCTGGGTTTCCTTCGCGAACAGGACTGCCGCTACCCTCGAGTGTCCATCAAATTATTCCCTCATTACAATCCCTGATTATTCGGCTACCAATTGGTTGCTCCTTGCGTTCAAAAGCCCTCCAAATATACAACCCGTATAAGGTTACCCTTAATAACTCATACCCATTTCCGTCGCAAATTAAATTTAAACCCGTCATAGAGATCTTAAATCTCTCCATAAAACCTGTAACCATCCTACCCGAACTGCATGCCCCTGAATGGAATGATCAATTGAGCCGGTTTAAAATTTCGGATGATAACCAAAACAACCTCTTACAAATACTACAACCGGTAACCATTTTCTCAACATCTGCCGTTAGTATCATTATTGTGTGTGCTATTATCCTCGGTGTATTTGTGATGAAAAGATCATTCTGGGAACAAAGAAAACCCAGTGACACGGAACATGAAACTATTTATGCACGACCAAGAGTGCGTACCCAGACCACGTGAACTAGACTTAAACCACCCGACTTATGTTGTATATATAAATCTGTATTATAAAACCAATAGTTATCATCTAGTTAGCCTTAGTTAGGATGTTACGTTATTATATTAATATCATTCTAGAGGGAAGAGCCCTGTAAAAATGAACCATAAATAATTCCCATATTCCTATATTATCTTATCCTTCATGTAATTCTTGTATTCATTTATATAGTCTCTGTATCCATTGTAAGAAAAAGTATCCATTTTAAAAATTCATGTGTTATATGGTTCATGTATAATCTTATATATTTAACTTTATATAATGCCTATACTCATATGTATGTACGTGTGTGTATTCATTTTTACATAAGGACCAAAATCGCCCAACGCGAGTTTGGATAAAATATTTGATTCACTTTCTACTTTGCTAAATAATTGGTGACCTGTTGTTTTTTAAAATCTCATAATCATTTTTTAGATTTCGCTTAATAAGGAATCCTGTTAAGCTTTGCAATGTTCACATTTTGTATACACTCTCTTTCGTTATAAACAATGAGATCATGTCTTGCCTAAGCATTAAAATTGTACATCTTAAACCTTAAAATTTCACTCATATGCATATTTTAGTGTAAAGATGCATAGTCCGATTTCCACTTTTAGTTAACTTGGCAGATCATGATAACATCAGATCTGAAAAGTCGCGGTTTAAGATAAAAATATGGTTTCGTCTTCAAATATTTTGTTTACTCGTTCAAGCCTTACCACAGCTAAAAAATTTACTTATTTTTCAAATATTGTGCAAAAATAATACAGCCTTCTTAGCATTTAATAATAATAATGTTAGCAGTTTTTGGGTATATAAACCCATTCAAATTCATCCATTGTCATTCAGAAGCTAATTCAGAGGCTGAGCACTACCTGTATTTTTAGCAGTAAATTACAGTGAAGAAACTTTTTATTGTCCCCTTCGAGCCTTGCTCTCTTCAGAAAAACTTAGAAAACTTTCCGGATACGCTATAAGAAGAATCCGGAACCTTCAGCATTTAGATTGCAAATCTACCAGAGTCCTCCGAGCCACTATAGAAGAACTCGGAGAGTAACATAGAAGAAAAACCACTTCAAGGCACCTATCCGTTGCTTGCCTCCTAAACCAGAACCCCCGTCAATCCGAACCACCCCAGGGCCATAGACGGAGGGGTTAACATATATATATATACTGTATATAATATATATATATTATCATCGTTTACATTTAAAGATAAAATCTCTCTCTCGGGCGAATACAGAATCGAGAAACAGAACGCCTCTCCACGAATGGGCTATCTGACACACCCTGGATTAAACTCCCCGTTGACTTAGAAGGTCTAACCAACCATTTGGTGTAATTTAATAACAACGTTTTATATATACAACCAAAAGGAATTAAGTGAAACACCGCCATATCACTCTTTATTTAGACAAATTAGTGGAATTAAATTTCACAAAATGTATTGAAAATAAATATACATTCCTATACAAAACATCACACGATTTTGCCCTGAAAAAAATAAACAGCGACAATCCGATAATCACCCCGAATTTGAGCCAGTATAATTAGTGTCTTCCACAAATATATTTGACTTTAAGCCGCACAGTCCATCACAAGCCTTTGCCTACCCCTTATGGTAATTAAATATCTTCCACTTTTATGATACGCATTTTAAATTATAATCCCCAGGCCATCACATGCCAGCAGCACACCTATAAAAAATATGAAATTTTGGCGCTATATATATACACAAATATATATAAATATACATTTTTATTAACTTATAAAAACATCGCGAAAAGGCCCAAAATCCGCCTCTAATCTTGCCTCACATTATCGAAGCCAGGTGCAGATAAATTCGAAACAAAGCGGATTGGGAAAAAAAACTGACCGCGACTTCAACCCTCTTAAACCCCCTGATGGACAAAGCTATTCTTGTCTTTTCACAACTTGAATACAAGTCGTGGGCGTAAAACATTTCGTACGGAAAAAAGTTCATCTAAAATTCGTGTAAGCACTTCCCCGTTTTAAAGTAGGTCTAAGGTGAGTCTAACACACAACGAGAAGGGAGTTGAAAAATATTGCGAAAAATGTTGAGTTAATACACTTCTATTACGTGAAAGGCGATTATTAAGAGGAGAGAGAGAGAGAGAGAGAGAGAGAGAGAGAGAGAGAGAGAGAGAGAGAGAGAGAGACTCTGTTTATTTCCCTCTGCCTAATCTGAGCCTTTCTCTGGATATCTGATACGTCTGGATTAGACCACACGTTAACACAGAAACCCTAAACAGTCATTTGGTGTGATTAAATAAAACACTATCACATTCCTATAAAAGCGGTGGAATATAAAAAAAATTTGCTCGCGAATATGCCTGCCTAATTAAAAGCTGGACCTAAACAATTATGAGAAATAATGTATAAATATTTAAATTATTCATTGTTCTGAAAAATTCGAATTAAAAATCCAATAAATAATCTTTTTGCCTTTAAGCAAATGGGCCCATCGCCCATCTCAGCTAAACGCTATTTCCTACCAAAAATAATTTAATTTCGCACTTTCTCAAATAACCCCATCTCTGTTTTTAGCTAATGGACGGTAGAGACATTGTCGGATACAAACAGTAAACATGACAGCTGCCAAAAAAAAAAAAGAGTTGCCAAATACCATCAGTAACCATTTACGGGACAAATTAAACGTAGAGACTGAACAGCGTATCATAAATGAGTGGTGCTTTCTTTATTCGATCTTCATTTAAGAAGCATTCATTACTTAAACATCTTACAGAACAATCGTTCACTAGCACGTTTATTAGCTATGACTAAAATCAATCCCACACTTTTGCACATATATACACCTTTACCTTTGGTTAGCTTCCGCCCGAATTGTTCATTGTGACGAAGATCAAGCTTTTCACTCCACTTTAGACCTACAGTTTAACGTGGAATCCGAACCACGCCCCATCAGCAACCCAGTGTCTTAACCACTGGGCCACCTAGGGTACCCATTTATCTACCAACCACTTACTTTATTGTGTGGAAGGATGAACAGCTGGGTCTCGAATCCGGGGCCGATGGATTCGTAGTCAGCGACGCTAACCACCGTAGGTCCAAGGTGGGACATAAAACAAATCGGGCGGAAAAAAAATAATTGTGTTCGAGACCCGGCCGGGGCCTCGTTACCCAGGATACTCTAATGATCAGAAAAAAATGTTATCTCTCTCTCTCTCTCTCTCTCTCTCTCTCTCTCAATTAAGCCCCATGCTGACCAAAGCTTTTCTTGTCTTTCTACCAAAAATTTAATTACATGCCATAAACGATCTTCTAATCTGAGATTATCCCCATATATATATATATACAGTGGCGGTCCTAGCTTACATGACGCCCTGGGCGAACCTCACCTTCAGCGCCCCCCCCCCTGTTCGCCAACACACACACATTCGAATCCCCCCAAAATAAAGGACAGACATAACTCTTTCACAAAATAACTTTTTATTGGACTAATTGTTGGAACTTCAGAACCAAAACAAAGACTCAAATTTCTGAATTTTACAAATCCTTCATCACGTAAATAGAATAACTCACTTAAGAGAATGTAATTATGATACTATGAACAGGAAAAATACAAATTAAATTGCACAACTGCCATAAATAAACTAGAGAATCAAATTTCTAAATTGTACAAATGCTCTATCACATAATAGAATAAGACACTTAAGAGAGGGTAATTATTATGCTACACTTTGAACAAGAAACAAAATAAATTGCACCACAGCACAACTGCCATCTAAAGCCTGACTCTTCTTACCTTCCTTGATGCAACGTCATGAATTAAATCATCATATGAAATCTGCTCAGCAATTGTATGATTTATACTGATGATGGCCAGACCGGTAAGGCGTTCCTGTGACATAGTTGACCTCAGGTAGGATTTGATGAGCTTCAGCTTTGAAAAGCTCCTCTCTGCTTCAGCAACAGTGACTGGAAGAGTAAGACCAATTCTGAGAGCAGTCCACAAATTTGGATATATTTCAGAGAGCTCCCTTTCATGGATAAATGTCAGCAGTTCAAGCAAGGATATGGTCTTTGATGGCAAGTCAGGCAAGTTCTTCAGCTCCTGTGCAAGCTCTCTGCCATCCAAGTCAGATTGTCCCTTAAAGTGTAGTGTAGTACTAAGGTTCACACATTGTTCTGTCAGCTCCTCAAATGTGAGATTTTGGAAATGTGTCAGCACTCCAAACTTCTCCCACAATTTCCAACGTGGAAAATCTTTCCTGAATGGCTGATGTTGCAGCATCAACCACTGCATTGAAAAATGTCACCTCCAGCTTCTTCAAAGCATCAATCAAGGGCTCATCAGATGCTTCATAGGAGAAGTCCCGCTTTGTGGACCTCAGCCGTTTTTGTTTTAACACAGCCTCCAGAAGCAAATGGGTCTTCATCCTCAGGATCAGACTGCATTTGTGGAGACATATGTGAGGCTGAGGAGGTAGATGGCTCCTCAGCCTCAATAATGGCAGAAGTAGACGGCTTCTCATCCTGGCTAGTGGCAGAGCGTGTTCCAAAATATTTCAAAAGTGCCCCTGCAAAGAGTAAAATAGAACATAACAGACCAATGCATGAATAGGCTAGTACAATTAATTTAACATGTTATTAAGCACAATTTATTAAACTTTTAGAATAGGAAACAAATGAATAATACAACCTCCTTGGTTAATGGCTAATTATATACATAATAGTACACTTCAAATGACTCAGAAAGTTATATCACAAAATAGCAGTGCAATATAGCAGTGAAGAGTAGATGACATAGCTCTATACCTTTATCTTTTGCTCGTTTCTCCTCTTCTTCTTTCCTCTTTTTTCTAAACTGAGCACCTGATAGCTTTGACCTCTTCTTATCCATTTGCGGTTATTTGACAGACCTTAGTGGCTTAGTGTGAAGATTCGTTCTGTAATAAATAATATACATTTCACTATTTAACCAAACCCAGAAAAATAACATTACATATGTTAAAGTATGGACCTTTATTCCCATAATATTAATCTGGAAGCATTTTGCATTGTTTAGGTCTTTTATGGGAAGGTTTATGGAAAATGCAATAGATGGTTTTTTATTAATAAAAATATATTTATTGATCTTTTATTATTTATTTTATTTTATTTTTTATTTTTATTTATTTCTTTATTTATTTATTCTTATTTTTATTTTTATTTTTTTTGCAGGCGCTCATGCCGCCCCTCCACAAATGCCGCCCTGTGCGGCTGCCCATATTGCCCATATGAGGAACCGCCACTGTATATATATATATATATATATATATGTAAAGAACGACGCTTCTGTAGAAGAGCGTTCCGCACAAGATGAGGAGGGAGAACGAACAAATGAAAAATGAGGTACCACCCGGGAATCGAACCCGGGATCATCCGATTGCCGGTCAGATATGCTACCCACTACGCTATATAAACCAGAATACAACGATTACTATTTTTATAACGAGAAAGTAAAACAAATACAAATGCTATTATTATTTGACAGCTGGTTTTTTACACAATATAATAAATTTCTTACATATTAATAATGTATAATTACAATAAAATATTAAAGTACATAATTACAGTTTTACATATTTAAACCCAATAGTTGGCAAGTTAAATTTAAGAAAGAGCAATTTTTCTGCCTTATCTCCTCGCAAGCGGTTTCTTTTCTCGTCATAGATCAGGCCAGTACCACTGAATAGTTGCTCACTTGGGACGCTACTTGGAGGACATCCAAGGAATCTCTTAGCAAGTACACTTAGAAGCTTGTACTTTTCTTGGTTGTCTCTCCACCACGCTAAAGAGTTTTCGTCTTGGGCGATTCTTTTCTCTTTATGGTATTCTTGAACAAATTTGATTGAATTTCTGCTGATAGCTTCTTCTGCTTCTTCGTCACTGTTTGAGGCGGCCAGTAGCGACGTCATGGACTCAATGGTTGAGGCAGCTTTTGAATTTGATGGTGAAGACAGACGTACTGGCGCGCATTCTCTTCTCCATTGGTTCTTCAGATTGTGCCTTAGCCAGGTCATCGCAAAGTTGCGCTATTTTTTCTTGGACACGCTTGGTGACGGCAGTACTGGAGAACATCTTTGCTTTGTACTTGGGGTCTAAGTAAGTGGCCAAAGCATAGGAGTCATTGGTCTCGATTTCAGCGAATCTTCTTTCTATTTCGTCGTACATAATTTCTCTCATTGTTCTGACTTCAACATCATCTCTGTCTTCTGGTTTTAACACGTTCTTCAATGAGGCTATCAGAGGAATGACGTCTGATATGGAAGATGCTGAGCTGCTGAGTTTCTTCGTGATTTCGTCAAAAGGCTTGAGAATATTCGTGCAGCTAGATAGTAGAGCGAAATCAACATTCGATAGTTGTTGTATTTTGGAATTCGCAGTGCTATATAAGCTTAGTGGGTCCTTCAACTGAACAGCTCTTTCCAGCATGTGCAGAGTACTGTTCCATCTTGTGGCGACATCGTGAATCATTCCCAATTTCGGTAAATCCAAACGCGTCTGAATCTTCTTCAGTTCATCCTTTGCTGCAACGGAGTGGTTGAAATGTGTCGCAATTGAACGGGTTTTCACCAGTAAATTCTGAACATTTTCTTGAGCCGACAAGCCTGATTTTACAACGAGCTGCAGCTTGTGGGCAGTACAATCAATGTTGTTGACGCCTGACAGATCTATCGCTTTCTTCATGTTTGCAGCGCCGTCACGCATCACCGTATTAACAGACGAATGAGGAATTTTCCATTTTTCGAGCATTTGGTCGAACTTTTCCGATATATATGCACCGGTGTGCCGTTCGTCCAAAATTTCAGGGCCGAGCATCAAATTCGTCCGCTTGTATTCATTATCCTCCCCATGGCAGGTCAGCGAAAGGAAGCTTACTCCAGCAGATGTGTCGGACCATGTATCAGTTGTAAAGGATACCAATGATTCCTTGATTTCGTCCACAATATCTTGAATCTTCCCAGGTACAGCTTGGTACATGCTGTTGCATATTAGATCAGCGTAAAATTGTCGTTGCTTGATCTTGTATTGCGGAGCAACTTCCGCCATAAGCCGCATGAAACCGACATCTACGTGACTAAACGGCAAATCATCCATTACTAGCATTTCTGCGATGCGGTAGTCGTACGTCTTAGATTTTTGATTGTCATCACTCCAAGGCTTCAATTTCTGGTAGCAGCTTTCAATTGTTTGAAATCCGAGATTTTTCTGTCTAATGTCAGACTTCGTCTTTTGTAATGGCGTCGGTTCTTCTTTTTTCTTTGAATCTTCTTTAGCTTCGTTTTCAGCATCACTCAGTTCTTTAAATTCTTTTGGATGAATTGAATACAGGTGATTTCTCATGTTTGATGTGGTTCGTCCCTTTCGGGTGTAGTTGCGTTGACATAACAAGCACTTCGCAGTATCATCAGCGTTCTTTGAGAAGAATTTCCAAACTGTTGATTTTCTCATGATGAAGTTGAGAGCGATGGCGTGAAAACAACTGTAGTCGACGAAGTTAATATTTGAAATTTTGAATAATGATACGACTGAAGATGTATTGCACTTATTGTGACAGAACGGACGGTAAAGTAAAAGCCTGCATGTCACGAGTCAGGTCGCTACAGAATTGCCAAATTTTCGTGAAAATTGTGTTTTTTTATTTTATTAAAATGCTTATACCCAAAAAAATTATAAAATTTTTTAGAACGATTTTTTCACATATGTTCTCACTAGTACTTAAACTTATTCACGAAAAAAATAATACCAATATCTGTTAAAATAAAAGATATGAGCATTATTATGAAAAATAAAGCACTTGAACAAAAAAATACTTCTGATATTTACACATTAAAAACATTTCTAAATTGAATTTTGTAATAAACTTTATATTGTCTTAAAGCTAAAGAAATTTTCTCTGCGACAGTATAAGTTTTATTTTAGAAATATAATTTGATGAATACGGAAATGGCATTCAACTTTTTTCAACAAACACAGATTTCATTCTCGAAAGGGTATGGACTATGGACTATGGAATAATTATAACGGTGATTTCGACTTTGCAATGTCATATACAGTAAACTCTCGAAAATCAGAATGTCTAAAATCCGGACCACTTGAGAATTGAAAGTTCATAGTTAAACATAATAAAGCGACATGAGAGAAGTGAAGGTGCGAACTACATTGCAAAAGCGCTAGGCCTAAGTCAGTTTACCGTCTCAACCGTTTTTAAAAATGCTCCTGCATTGAAGGCTGCAGCTGAAAATGTGTGTCCCGTTCTCCGCAATTCTCAGCTCCGCAAATTCTCATTAAACAAATGCGAATGCGAATGCGAATCTAAAATTTTTGCGGAGGCTCCGCGGTTGCGAATGCGAATGCGAAGCTTCGCTACATCACTAGTACATATATACACATTTTAACTGCAAACAACACACAGTATAATTAATGTAAAGAACGACGCTTGTGTAGAAGAGCGTTCCGAACAAGATGAGGAGGGAGAACGAACAAATGAAAAATGAGGTACCACACGGGAATCGAACCCGGGCTCATCCGATTGCCGATCAGATATGCTATCCACTACACCATGGACCTCGAACAATCAGAATTCGTAATTCTCCTACATACGAGCAGAAACCAATATATATATATATTTGCCTGTCCCTTATGGGCAATTAAATATCTTCCACTTTTATGATACACATTTTAAATTATAATGCCCAGTCCATCACACCCCTTTTGTCAGTCCCTCATGGGTAATAAAATATCTTCCACTTTTATGATACGCATTTTAAATTATAATCCCTAAGCCATCACATGCCAGCAGCACACCTATAAAAAATATAAAATTTTGGCGCTATATATATATAAATATACATATATAAATATACATTGTTATTAACTCTTTATAAAAACATCGCGAAAAGGATCGAAACCCGGTGCAGATAAATTCGTAACAAAGCGGATTGGAAAAAAACTGACCGCGATAGAAGGACTTAAACTTTTATTAATCTTCGTTCTGAAAATTGGAATGTGAAGCCCACGTCATGCGTGAATTAACAAGTTGATGTTAATATGTATATATATATATACACGCATGTTAAAGCTTTATTCATTAAAAATAAAAAAATTTACAATCAGTGAAGCTGTCAGTTTGGCGAAAAAGTGACAGATAACATCGAATTTAAAATGTGAAAAATAAACTTAGGCGTTTTCCGCGATTGAGTTGTATTTCTATAACCAGCGGTTAATGGGGTGGGTTCCCTCCCACAATTTTTTAAAATTAATTTACGTGAACGCAGAAGTCGGAATATATATATATATATATATATATATTATATTTCCTCGTTAACATAATCCAGCACGATCTTCCCAGATTTCCAGTTTTAATATCCTAGGCCACTAATTCCCTCATAACCATGAGAGCAAATTCATTAACACAGATTATAACAGGAAATCCCGTCGGTATGAATAAATATGTTTCATTGCTTCGTCTCGGACGAGAAATTTGAGTACGTTTAATTTTTCTAAGTTAACCATACTGCGATGTATTAACCATATGCGCAAATAGTCCCATAAATATTGATGAAACAATATTGATTATTTTCCAAACAGAGTCTCTCTCTCTCTCTCTCTCTCTCTCTCTCTCTCTCTCTCTCTCTCTCTCTCTCAGAGCATAATAATAATAATAATAATTATAATGACGATAAACAATGATACTTACATTAACAAGGCGGAGAGAGCTAAACTAGCTCCAATTTGCGTAAAGAAAGACTGAGAACGTAGGACAGTCATAAATAACGATTTGTTACAGGCAAAGTTACGCTATCTTGGGAGGAAACACAAACATGCGGTTCATCAAGCTCCTGAAGAATCATGCACCAGGACTGAAAATCAACTCGTTTAATCTAAAAAAAATTTGTTTAATAATCTTCAAAATAATTTCACAGCAATTAAATTTCCAAAAAATAATTTCACGGCAATTAAAACAATTCATAATCCAAGCTTCCATGTAATTTATCCACTTCTATTCAATTAATTTCAGTATCCTTGCTTAATAATTTCACATCAATTAAGTTTCCAAAAAATAATTTCACAGCAATTAAATTTCCAAAAATTAATTTCACGGCGATTAAAACACTTCAGAGTCCATGCTTCAATTATATGAAGTACTTATTTCGACGCATCCCGAATCTAATTGAATGTTTATTTATTCCAGTATCGACGCGAAAAGGAAATGACTCTCGAATTCTGACTCAGATAAATATTGAGTCAAAGCGGTTTAAAAAAAAAAAAAATTTGCCCGCGAAAACGCTCGCTGAGGCGAAATTTGATGGGCGCCATCTTGAAAGACTGTTACAATGAGTTGATAAGGAATTGAGTTTGCATGCAAATGCCAACAAAATGTAGTAATTAAGCCCTTCTCATGTTGCTTTTTATACTATTTTCTCTATGTTTATTCCATTTCTCTCTATCCTTCATCATTCTATTTTCTCACGCTTCGCTGTACTTTATAAATACGTGGCCGAGTGGAAACCGTTATAATTTGAAACGGGCGGAATAATATTGCATCCGTTTTATTACTTCACTAACTTCATTTATACCGAAACCACTTTTAGATAAAACTGGAAATGCGAGGGGCAGTAACATAGCATAGCACTATTTTAAATTTACAACTACACACAAAACTCCTTCTCAGCTGCACGACTTCTTAACTCTATGGGTTGACTCCATGGTTGATTAGATGGTTGACTCAATGGGTGTTTCTACCAAGACAGGTGTTTTCACGAGGTAAACACATTCTCAATGCGGCTATTTCTGCGAATTGTTAAATAATTGGAAGCTTGGAACCTATCCGCCAATAAAGAATTGCCTCGACATATATACAGTATGTATATATATATATATATATATAAGTATATATATATATATATATATATATATATATAATATATATATATATATATAATATATAAGATCTACCATATTATATATTTTTGGGGTAAAATACAAAAATTCGTTGAAATGAATGAGTATTTCTGCGGGATTTCGGCCATTTTCCCGACACAAAAGATTAAGTTTTGATATTTTTCAGTTCCGAGAAAAAAAATTAATTTCCTCGCAATTTCTCTACTTTTGTGCCCATATATAATATATATAATGATGGGGCTATTTAAGCTCCTCTGCAACATCTAAGTATGATGGAGGGTCCTAAAGCTTTACATGGGATCCGAAAATATAAGGATCAGCACTCAATATTTGTAATATTTTGTAAATGACCCACTTAGGGGTGTGACGTGTTAGAAATGGATTCTGTAGGAAAATTCTTGTTGACGAGCCCCTCCACATGTATTACATATATCTGGCCCTACAGGATGTGGTAAAACTGTGTTTATGCTTAAAATCATTAAAGAAAAGGGGGAGATGTTCTCAAAATTTGTGCATAAAGTTATATGGTGCTATTCGACGTATCAATCAGTGTTCAACGAGAACCAAGAGGATATTTGGTTCCACAAGGATTTATATGACGTTAATTCGTTAAAGTGAAATGAACATACAGTCATTGTAATTGACGACCTCATGTTGTAGATGGATAAAACGTTTGCCGAGACATTTACAGTATCCTACCACCACCTTAGCATAAGCGTGTTCTTCATCAATCATAATCTATTTTTCAAAAATAGATACATGCACGATGTGTCGCTAAATACAAAATATCTAGTCTTATTCGCGCAACATAGAGATGTGTCACAAATTGGGGTATTAGCCAGTCAAATGTTCCCGAATCAGCGTAAGGAGTTTTTGGAGGTTTATAAAGAGGCCACAAACCAACATTATGGATATTTGCTTTGTGACCTTCACTCGCGAAACACGTTTAGGGTGCTTCTAAGAACGAATATATACCCTAGCGAACCTGAAACGGTGTATATTCCAGAATGACAAATAGGCTAAAGAAATACCGTGAATTAATAAAAATCTATCAGCGATTTCCCCGGGCACTGCAGCAGATGTTTGTTAAAAATATCGACTCTGACTTTTTAAAATGCATCTGTGAAATCTGTCTTAATGTTATAAAATGTAATGTACCAATGAAACCCTCTCAGAAGATTCGCTTACGTCGTTACAAGAACATAATGCGTGCGCTCGCTCATAAAAGTCAAACTGTGGGTAAGAAAAAGCGCATTATTTTACAAAGAGGAGGATCATTCCTGCATATCTTATTTTCAGTTTGGGGCCCTTCACTGACTAGATTAATATAATGAAGAAGGTAGTTGTGATTCCGCACGAGGTGTATGCTTAACTGCAAAGTTCAAAGACTCCAGACTCGGTTCTAGAACCCCGTAAAAGTAGGCTTAAAAGAATGGAAAACGAGTTGCTAGCCCTATTAAACAGTGAAAAGTCATCTGATGAGAAAAGGATCTTCTACCAAGAGGCTTTGCTGAAATTTCTTCATGAATACGAAGATTATAAGCAACCTACAGAGCTCCCCGTGAGGCACAGCGCGAGTGGTGCTGAGCATAGCGACATAGTACCTGACCAACTAAAGAACAACAGAGCACAACACATCGAGCATTTGCTAAAAAATAGCCTCCCACATAATGGGTTCCAAAAAACCTTAGCCCCCCCATTTGCAGCTTACATGTTTACTTATATCGAAATAGTTTTTAGTGATTTTAAAAATATATAAAATTCTTTATTTATTGCAGGTATTAAAATTACTCTAGCTGATAAAGTGATAATATAATGGCTTCTCAATTAATTGGTGATTCGGAGAGGCAACGTGTGATAGATCGCATACGAGCAATAACATTTCGGGAAGCTCGTGATGCTGGAGCCACCTTTATAACACGTTCCTGGGTTGCCAAAAAGTTGCGAAGTGAGGACTCCGTCAAAAGAAATTGGAATAAAACTTTGGATGAATGTGAAATGGATACAACCAAATCTGGGCGCCCATCTCAGGAAACAAAGGACATCATTGAAAGCGGTACGCGTAAGCGGAAAAACAACTGTGCTAAACTTTCTAGAGAGATCGGAGTGTTGAGAGGAAAGATCGTTAGTGGTGAGATCATTCGACTGTACCGTCATAGGCAAGGTTTAAAGCCTTGGCATGAACTTCCAAAGCCAAGAAAAACTCAACTTAACATCGATGACAGAATGTGGTTTGCCCATTATCTTGAAGATTGGGATGTGGATGATTTCGTGCATTTAGCTGTCTCCGATGAATTTTTTGTTTACGTAACACGTCGGACTAACAACCAAAATGATCGAGTGTGGGCCACAACACCAGATGAAATCGATGACAATGAACATTATCGCGAATTATTAAAAAGTCCAGACGGTGTTGGTGTGTTTGTTTTGTTCACTGCAAAGAAGCTCATGTGGGTGCTGAAGCCAAATGGTCACAGTTGGGATGGACAGTATTTTCGTGATATTATTCTACCCCAGCATGTCATTCCTTTTCTAAGAAACCCAAACAATGTTATGGATGTCGATCAGGTCACACTTCTGCACGGTAAGGCTCCCTGCTTTAAGGCATTAGCCACTCAACAGTTGTTGCGGAACCATGAGATCGATTTCTTTGGAAATGAAGAATGGCCAGGAAATTCTCCTGACCTGAACGTCTGTGAACACATTGGATCAGTTATAAAGGACAAGTTTGAATTTCTCTTGTTTCAAGAACCTGCAGCAAATCGATTTTCGAAGGATACAATGACGCAACACATTGAAACTGTTTTAGCAAATTTGCGTAACGATCAAGATCTATTCACGTCACTTTTTGCAAGCTACCCAAAGCGAATGCAGGCTGTCTTGGAAGCGAATGGCGGGAACACCAAGTTTTAATTGTTTCTCATTAAATGCAGGATTAAATTCTCTTTTGTAAGGTATGTTTAGTTTTACTGTACCTCTAATGGTTTAGGCCATGGGCGGGGGGTGCTAAGGTTTATTGGAGCCCCGTACATTGAGGAATAAAGGGTTAAGTCTTTATAATCTATTGAGTGAGGACCCCATCATACAGTGGACCGATACAGGCGAGGTCATTGTTGAAGGAACAAGGGTACAAGATTCCAATATCATTGATATTGTTCATGTTCTGGTGAGAAAGTGGGGCAGATCCTCACCAACAGGATGGAAGCATATTAAAGCAAGAATACAACAAATAAATGTCCCCAAAACATTGATAGGTAATCTGAATAGGTTAAAAGACTTGGACCAGGTCACACATGTGTCACAACTGAGTACGCCATCACCCCCAGCAGTAGCAGTGTCTCTGAAGAGGAGAAAGAAGAGAACAAACGGTCAACCCTACCCACGTGCTTCTAAAATACGCAAATGGCTACCATATTAAGTGAACGCTATTATGACATTTCTAACCCCGCCTCCTATGGTGGCGTTAATAGACTGTACAGAGGTTTTTACGGAGTAAGGAAGAAAGATGTTGAGAGATTTTTGCGGGGGCAGGATGCTTATACACTTCATAAACAGGTGAGAAAAAGGTTTAAAACGGCAAAGACAACAGCTGCCTCGATTGACTCTATTTGGCAGGCGATTTAACAGACATGCAAAGATATTCAGTGTATAACGATGGCTACCGCTACATCCTATTCATAATAGACGTATTCTCTAGATATCTGTGGCTAATTCCCCTGAAAAATAAATCGCCTGAAACAGTTGCTAAAGCGACCAAAACGCTGATGTTGAAAGAAAACAGGATTCCTGGCTATTTTTGTACAGATATGGGGAAAGAATTTATAGGACGCGCTTTTCAGAACATGCTGGCAGAGTTTAATATCAGCTATTGCACTACCAATTTTATACATAAGACTTCTTTAGCTGAAAGAGTTCAACGTACCATACCATAAAGGAGCGCATGCATCACTATTTTACACATAAAAACACATACAGATATATAAACGTTCTCAGGTCATTGGCTTCATCCTACAACCGTTCACACCATCGCACGATCGGCACAACGCCTAACGAGGTTTTAGAAAGAGGTACGCGTCCAGAGGTGAGAAGAGATGGAGCGCCACCACACTCTGCGCGTTTCAAAATCAACGATTATGTAAGACTGTCACGTTCGGGGAATAAATTCGCGAAGGGATTTGAGCAAGGATGGACACGTGAGATTTTTAAAGTTACGGCTATGAGGCCTAAAGGTGAGGTAATAATGTATTACATTGAAGATTTGAATGGGGAAGAAATCGCAGGAGGCTTTTACCGCGAGGAGCTGCAGAAAGTGGCATTTAATTTAGGAAAAAACGTGTTTAAAATTGAAAAAATTATAGGAAGCAAAGGTTCAGGAAAGAGAAAAATGTACCTGGTGAAATGGCTGGGTTACCCAGAAAGCTTCAACACCTATATAAAAGATGATGCAATAATGAAGCTTAATTAGTATGCAACATGGCCCCTGACCATTTCTACGTCACACTCCCGTCCTCCTCGTCCCTGTTTGTACACCCTAACAACACCCTCGCCAACTTTGTGACAGAACTCCATGGACTTATTGAATTGGAGCGTGATTCGTATGAGGTGGGGCTATGTGAACTTCAGTTAGCCACCAAATTTTTAACTCTTGAAAATGAACAAATCATATTTTTGATCCATAGAAGAACCGATGAGTGCGAAAAAATAGGCATAACCTTAGACAATACTATTCGTTTAACCCTGTGCGGCGAGGAAAGGTACGATAGCACAAATGTATCGCTAGGAATCGGGCATTATGATACAGCCATGGACAATGTGACGGGTTTAAACAAGAGTCTTGAAAAGTCGTACTTGACAAACGATTTACTTTTTGAAGTCGTAAACATAGACACGCCTGCATGCACATTGAGTCAACGCTTAGAAATATTAAAGATAAAGAACTGTTCACAATTGCGGCTGAGGACCGATATAGCGCAGCCTTCTAAAGAGATACCTTTCACGAGCCACAGCATGACTTGTCCAGCTTAATGTATCAATTGAAGATGGAGAAGTTGGGTGAAAGCTCTCCGCCAGCAGGCATGTGATATATTTACAGCAATATCGTGGAGCACCAATTTGTTGGGGACACTCAGGCACGTCTGCTGCACATTGCACACATCCCCAACCATAGAGGGAAAAGCATGAGCATTACATATGACAAGCCCCATTATGTGAGTGTTGCGACTAATCTATTAACCAACATCTCGATATATAGTATATAAGGACGATTGAGGGAAAAAATTTACCATTCGGTGATTGGAGCTTAACGGTGAAACTACACTTTCGTCGTTTATAATGACTCGAAGACCGTTCGCAGTATACCGAGGAGTGAGGTACCAGTGTGGGAGTGGTCTTGGTTCCATTTCTTCATCCATACTACGCACCGCTATCCCACTGTTGAAGAGGGGAGCCAGGTACCTAGGGCGGAAGGCGTTACAAACAGGTTTTAACGCGGCAGAAGACATAATGGGGGGCACTAACCCTAAAGAAGTTCTAAAAAAACATTTAAAACGTACAAGGGATGAAATCATCAAAGATGCAAAGAGAAAAATGCGTGGCGGCGGAAAGAAGAGATCTGCCAGGAAGAAGGGGTTACCATCACTTGGCATTAAACGTAAAAGGAAGCCGAAAAAGAAGTGCTGTAAGCGCATGAAACCTATGACTGATCATTTTTTAACTGATATAAGCTGAGGACACTACTCTCACGAATCATAGGTTGACTAATACTTGTCGTGGGAGGTGGTTCGATTTCTGACTCGTCATGGCACGTTTCATCCATCCGTGTAGTTCACAATGCTGTAAATCGGAACTGTCCCTCTTTGATATGCCCCCCTCAGGTCTCTATTGAGCATAGTGACTTTATTACAATTAACCCATTAAACACAATTAGTTCACCCAGTGCCCATATAGAATTCGTGATACCCAGCTCAGGCCCTTACTTTTTCGAGCCGAGCTGCATGCACATGTATGCTAAACTGCGTATTGCCCATTCTGATGGAACGGACTGCGATGATAGTTACTCTGCCTACCCTGAAACCAACTTTTTACACTCCATATATGTGAATATGTATTTAAATCAGGTTAACATCTCGGCAGGTACGGGGTACTACCACCTACGAGCCTATCTGGAAAATGTCCTCAACTTTTCAAAAGAAGCGAAGGACACCTTTTTAACAGCCGAGGCGTATTACCACACTAAAGATGAAAATGGAATAAAGGATAAATTTAAAAATTCTAAAAAAAAGATATATGAATGTTTTGGGCGCCTGCATACAGACTTCACAATCCAGGAGAAGTTGCTTATGAACGGGGTGGATATGAAGTTGAAGCTTACCCGCACGATTCCTGAGATCTGGATAAATCTGAGATCTGATCAAGAAGGCGAGAAACCCGTTGTGATACACATCATGGAAACGTATTTACGTATACGCCGAGTGAAATTATGTTCCCCCAAACAGATAGAAATTGAGAAAGACTTAATACACGCCACAGTAAAATACCCAATTAACAGGGTACAGATCAAACTGTACACGGTCCCCGCAGGGCTGGCGTCGAAGCAGCTAGAAAACGTCGCCATAGGCGTCCTACCTAAAAGGATATTAATTGGCATGCAGGACCACGCCTCAACGAATGGAAAATATAAAAAGAGCGCCTTTAAATTCGAGAATTTCGGCCTTAAAAATATTACTCTACACGTAAATGGGGTCGTTCTGGGAGGGACATTGAATACCAACTACTCATCAGATGCTGTGTTCCCGCTCTACGCGAGAGCATATAGTAGTCTGGCTCATAATACAGGCGCCTGTGACGAGCTTGGTTTTGGTGCAACAGAAAGAATTTGTCGAAGAATTTAATATTTATTCATTTGATATTACGCCGGACTTGTCGGCTGGCACAGATACGCATTTAAGTCCCCAGCAGAGTGGGAATATCTCAGTCAGGTTGGAATTTGCCAAGCCTATAGATGCGCCTATAAGTGTACTCGTGTATCTCGAGGCACAAGCACTAATAGAAGTTGATCGTTTTAGGAACGTGGTCACAGACTTTTAGAATGGAAGCGCGTACACTCCAGAGAGTGATGAAAAGTGACCGTTTCGCGCGCTCAAAATTTATCGGTGTATTTGCGAAGAATGAAATATTAAATGTGCCAAGTACGAGAAATTGGTACGGGATTATCGTTAACACTGAAATTGTGGGGGGTGAAGGGATTCATTGGTTTTCAATCTATTTTAAAAATAGGGAAAGAATGTACTATTTTTATTCACTCGGACTTCCGCCATGGAATGACTCTATGGTCGTGAAGTTTGTAGCGCAACTAGGTGTGCCTGAGATTATTTGGTCCCCATATCGTTTCCAAGGATATTATGCTGAAACATGCGAGTTGTATTGCATTTTATTTCTCATGCACATGTCACGTGGGAAAGGATTTGTGAATTTTTTAAAATTATTCGATTTGTGCGACACAAATATGAACGATAAAAGTGTATGCAAACAGATAAAAAAAAGGTTCCCATATGTTAGCACCCCCTGAAATGTGTAAGATGTATATCTATATTGTGTAAAGTTGTATATACATTTGTAACTGTAGCCATTAAGACTTATTTATCGGATGCTGACCCGTTTTGTACATGTTTTCTACCATTTAATAAATGAAAATACAATGTGATTTGTTCTTAACCTCAAAAATACTTACATTAGCCCCTCGATAATCACGGGGTTGGTTGTGCGGAGAAGCATCCATATCATTTATTCCCCTTTCATCAAAGTAGCTATAACACTACCGAGTTCCGCATCGGTCCTATAAGGTTAAATAAAGCGCTACAACAAGAGAAATGTCGCGAAATTAAATGCAGATAACTCGTCTTGTACCTACAGCAGCGTTGGCTTAACGAGAAAAATATTATTAAATCTCCACCATATATATATATATGCCGAAATAATCAAGATGGAAACAGGCAAAAACATGATGGGGCTAATTTTACGTTAGAGTAACAAGAAATTGTAACCATAAGTAGATATCCTTTTTAAAAGTAAGATTAGCTGGGTGTGCTATGATACCGTGCCCTTTGGCTACCGTATTCTTTGATATGTCTATTGTTAACTTATTTATTGCACGTATTTCGTTTATTAAGTAAATAGTGTTTCAACTAGCGCTTCACTTTCTCCTTTGCGTGCGTGTGTGTGTGTGTACAGTAAAAAGCTAAGCCCCGCCCACTGTAAGACCGGCAACGTGAGTCATACCCCAACCTGAGCATGCCTGCGTACTCAGTTGACCTCTGTATACCCTTGAGCTCAGACGTGTATTCTCTCGCATAGAAGAAAGATAGTAATGACTACTTTTAATATTGCGTGTTCAACATTTATGAAGTGGTATTCTGCAAAGTGCATAGATGTGGTGGATACTGAAAAATTCCCTATTCCCGCCTCCTTTGCCTCTTTTAAGGCTACATTGAGCCGTCCGAAGGACCAAGATGTTCAAATACTCTACGGGTATTTTGGCGAGGGTGTTGTAGAATTTCGCAGTACAGACGATGTATTGAAGTATCTTATGGACCTAAGCTTTATAAAGGCTCACATATACCGTGAAGTGGGTAGGGATAGTGGATATGGATAGTGAGCCTCGTTGATGAGTGGTATGACAAGCGATATTATATCATGTTGCACCATACCGACTACTCGTACCCTACGGTTGAAAATGTAAATCTTGTCATCATGGAGAATCTTAAGTATTTTTACCACTATATTAATATATATCATGATGAGGTTTGTAGTGAGGTTGTGGCTAATGGGTTGTGAGAATTTTTAACAGATTTTAGAGACGAGTATCGCTTTTTAAACAAAAAAAGCCAAATATGGACATATGTTTCTCTCAAATAATGCGCCGGTTTGTGAAGTTGTTAAGTTTGTGAAATGGTGAGTGATAAAACATTAAATTCGATATTGTTTCACGTTTGAGTGTTCGAACAAGCCTGTACACGCTTTAGAAGTGTGAGGCGTTCCTGTGTCGTCCCACCCGTGTACCTCACTGAGCATTCGAGCTCGAACAATCCCATACACGTTTCATCAGCGTGACTCATCCCGCCCCGTCGAGCCGATCCGGCCACCTGTGGCTCACAGTCATCTTAAAGTTTGAAACGAGTGGACGTGCCCTAGTCATCTCAGGGCTTGAACCGAGCGGCCGTGCGAATACGATGGAGCTCCCTTTGAGAAGCATTTTCAACGCCTCGTACGACGTCTCGGTGACGAAGTCATTGCGCGTATTCAGGCGTGAAACCTGCACCATTAACTATGCACTTGAAACGGTTTGCAGGCAAGCAAGCAGACGTAATGTTATTTATTTAAGTGTTGAGGAGATGAATAGAACATTCTTGATAGTTGAGAGGTGAGCAGAGGACAGATGTAAAACACCTGCTGGCGTAGGTACAAGAAGAGAGGTGATTAGTGACGCCACCTGATGCACCGTTGTTTGCACGTTGTGTATAAATAACGAACAACCATGCATTGATATACGATTGATGCGGAAGAATGCATCTGATAATGACGTTCTTGTCCCTATACGAAACCGTTTCATCCTCGACAGAATGTTTGAAATCCTTGGATTCCGTAAGCTGAAGCCTATATTAGACGGTCGTGTTACAGATATGATTTATTTTGACACGGTTCTTGAATACGCATACACCGCCCTGCTTGACGGATTTATTGAATGTAGGAATGAACAGGGGGAGAATGGTTTAGATCTGGATGCATATTTAAAAGGTTTAGATTCTTCGAAATATCCTGAGCTTTGGTACAAAGCACTTCAGCGGTACAGAGCTGAGCTCGCCTACACTGTTCACCCTGAAGAGTTGTACCTCTATATAGTGGATAGGTGTCGTTACGACTTGGGAGATTATTTCCAATGCCGCTATGCAGAGTGAAGATGAGTTCACGATTGAAAAGCTCGGGACGGTAAGAAAAAACCCCCGATTGGAAAGGCATGTTTATGAACTTGTATTTGATGTTGTGGTTAACGATGACCTCTTTGTGCGTGCTTTTGATTGAGTTCGTTTAAAGATGACTTGCCTGCAGGGTGTAAAGTGGGCACATAAATAGTATTGAATGATATGAAAGCCATTTACGTCGCGTGTAAACCTCCTTATCAGTTAAACGGTGAAGTGATGCTTCGACGGTTTTACCATGTCGTACAAAGTAATAGCGATGTGGATGTGGACTCTATCACGTGTGAGTTTAGCATTTTGCATCGTAGAACATAAAGGAAATATATTTAATTTGTATATATATATATATATATATATATATATATATATATTTCCTGTACTAATATGATTATACGTTTCGTATATTTTCAATATATTTGATATAACTATATATTTTTCCTATACTAATGTGATTATACGTTTCGTATATTTTCAATATATTTAATATATCTGTATATATTTTTCCTGTACTAATATGCAATTGATTATACGTTTCGTATATTTTTTATTATATATTCCCCATTCATGATGCTATTATTTGATCATATATATATGCCCAATTGTATATTTATTTCCATTAATTCATCTAAATAATCAGAATGATGTATTGGCGTTTTATTTATTCCTTTTTGTTTGTACAAGGTATTTAATTATATCATTTGCATGGTTTCTAAAGCGGATTTCTAAGACAAAATAATTGCTAAATAAATAAGTGCAAACTGGCAAGTCATACGGCAACTGAGAAAGGGAGATAAACAACATGAACGGACGTTGCAATAATCGTTTATTAGGTCTGTCTATTGGACGTATTTAGTGACGGTCTACTAGGAGTTGGTTGATGGTTGGTTTCACCACCAATCGTTTGGACGCTTGGTTGTAGCCCTCATATCAGATACGCGGTGTTAATGGGGTGAGCTTCTAAAAAGTCGTAGCCCCCATCTCCTGTTGATGGGTGAGCTCCTTTTAAAAGTCCTACTCATTTCGCCATCTCCTGTTGGGGCTCCTAAAAGTCTATACGAATGTTGGTGATGCTTTTGTGTGTGTGTGTGTGTGTATGTGTGTGTGTGTGTGTGTGTGTGTGTGTGATAATAGGGTTGTGCAGTAGGTGAGTGTATGTACGCTTTTAATTCGTTCTCTATACATGCCATTTATGCCTTCTAAGAAAAGCCACCTGGTGGAATAAGACAGAATATATGCTTAATTAAATAAACAGCGCAATCTGGCAACTCAGCCTTCTAAGTCAACTGATGGAATAATATATGGTTTAATTAAATAAATATTGCTATCTGGCAACTCAACTTTCTAAGCCAACTGGCTGATTAATATATACTTAATTAAATAAATATTGCGGTCTGGCAACTCAGCCTTCTAAGCCAACTGGCTGATTAATATATACTTAAATAAATAGAGCAAACTGGCAACTCCGCCTTCTAAGCCAGCTGGCGGAATAATATATGGTTTAATTAAATAAATATTGCTGTCTGGCAACTCAACTTTCTAAGCCAACTGGCTGATTAATATATACTTAATTAAATAAATATTGCTGTCTGGCAACTCAGCCTTCTAAGCCAACTGGCTGATTAATATATACTTAAATAAATAGAGCAAACTGGCAGCTCAGCCTTGTAAGCCAACTGGCGGAATAATATAGGTTTAATTAAATAAATATTGCTGTCTGGCAACTCAACTTTCTAAGCCAACTGGCTGATTAATATATACTTAATTAAATAAATATTGCTGTCTTGCAACTTAGCCTTCTAAGCCAACTGGCGGAATAATATATGGTTTAATTAAATAAATATTGCTATCTGGCAACTCAACTTTCTAAGCCAACTGGCTGATTAATATATACTTAATTAAATAAATATTGCTGTCTGGAAACGCAGCCTTCTAAGCCAACTGGCTGATCAAGCCTTAATATATGGTTTAATTAAATAAATAGCGCAAACTGGCAACTCAGCTAAGCCAACTAGCTGATTAGGGGTCCTATAAGAGAGCGGTGGCACGGCTGAAGACCTCATATGCGATCGGCTCCTGCCGGGCGACCACCTCTCTCTCTCCTTCTCTCTTAGGTTAGGTTCAATGCAGCGTGGGGGATAACTCCGCCTTCAAATTGCATACCCCTTTGGGGAGTTTAGCTTGGAGGATAACTCCGCCTCCAAGTTGCATACCTCTTGCAACCCCATTTTGGGGGTGCCACCAAGGGGGTGGGGGTTGGCACTATGGGGTGCCTTGCAACAAAGGGTGGGGGTTGGCACTCTTGCAACATTATGCAACATTTGCAATTGCATTGCGCTCATACATTTTGCAGTCATACTACTGAGGCCCTATCCTTGAACAGTATCTAGAGCGTGGAACTACAGTAACAAGTGCATCGTATTCTGATATGCTTCGGAATGAGTTAAAGCAAGCAATTCGCACAAAACGGAGAAGGAGATTGTCAGAAGGTGTTATTCTGTTACACGACAATGCGCGCTCTCATACCGCTGCACAGACTAGAAAATGCCTTCAAGAAATTAAATTTGAAGTTCTCGAATTAGGAAGCTTGTAGATCGCTGGACTAAGTGTACTCAGAAACAGGGAGACTCTGTTGAGAAGTGATGTGTTTATAATCTATCAGATGTGAAAATAAAATTGTGAAAATAAAAAGTGCGAATACTTATTGAATTACCCTCGTATATATAATATATATATATATATATATATAATATATATATATATATATATATATATATATATATATATATATATATACAGCATATATGAAACCCGGAAATTTGTACGCCAACATTTGTACGACGGAAATTTATACCCCAGCATTTGTACGCCAGAACATTTATACGACTGGAAATGTATACGCCAAGCATTTGTACGACGGTAATTTATACGTTATACTAAGAAATTCATGATCAGTTAATAAAATTGAATTTGAAACTAGGTAAGTTAAAACACAAATTATCACAAATTATGAAATTACATATTACAATAATTAAATGCATAAATGAAACTAGATTTCAGCTTATCAATTTAAGAGAAAATGTAACTAGCGATACAGAACGAATGTCATTTAAAAGATCGGAGAACAAATCTTACGAGTTTTTTCTCATTAATTTCCAGACCTAACCTAACCTAACCTAACCTAACCTAACGAATGTCATTTAAAAAATCGGAGAACAAATCTTGCGAGTTTTTTCTCATTAATCTCCAGACCTAACCTAACCTAACCAAACGAATGTCATTTAAAAAATCGGAGAACAAATCTTGCGAGTTTTTTCTCATTAATCTCCAGACCTAACCTAACCTAACCTAACTTAAACTAACCTAACCTAACCTAAGCCAGACTTGATTCGTCAGCCAGACTCTGTACTTCATTCGTCAGCCAGACTGTACTGAACGGACGCATTTCCTGAGCTCTCTGATTTTGCATCTACTTTTATATATTGCTGAGAATTTTACTTTTGGAAAGTTTTGAATTTTATATACTTGCGTTTAAATTTACGTTGTTATAGTTAAGTAATTGAATATTAGTGGTTTTTAGCGATTTAGAAGTTTTCATAGCGTGCCGGCTTAATTTAACTTATACCTGTGACGGTTTAAACTAATTTTTAACTGCGCGATGCCGTCGCAGAAAGCGTCGTGTGTTAGGTGTAGGGTAAACCGGTGGTATTCGGAATTTAAGGATTATAACGGCGGTCCAATGGCGATTACCGATAGATCAGTTTGTTTCTTTTGCGAGTTCATGGAGGAATTAGTTGACATAAAACGCAGTGTACGTGAGGTAGCGGAAAGACTTGCAACGCTTGATGAGGGCAGGGGTAGGGCTACGGTTGACGTAGTCCGAACCAATACTAACTTGAAGACGTTAGTAATTTGAAGGGTGAGGTGCGTAACCTAGTTTCTAGTTTAGGTAGCTTGTCGGGAAGGTTAGATAGAGTTGAGGAAGAGGTTAAGGTTAGTCCGAGAGTAGTAGATAGCGAGGGATTTAGAGAGGTTAAGGGTGGAGCTAGGCCGCGTACGTTAGGTGATAGGAATTCCCCCCTTATCGAGGTTTCGAAACCTTTCGCCCATTTGGAAAGGGACGTCAATGAGGGGGAAACTATTTTAATTGGGGACTCTTTAGTGCGCCATATGGACAGAGAGCTCGTTGAACGGCATCCAACCAAGAGGAGGAGGGTCTGTCTCCCAGGGGCCAGGGTTGACAGAGTTAGAGACGAAGTGGATAGGATTGACGTTGCCTCCCGTCACTCAATGTTGGTGACGATGGTAGGAGGCAACGACTCGGATAGGCCCGATACGAGAGTGCCTGACCTTTTGGAAAGATATAGGGGGTTAATTAGGTCCTTGAAGGCGAGGTCAGATAGGTCTTTAATTCTAGGTATTACCCCTAGGCACGGGTTGGGTCTTAGAATTACGTCAGAAACAATATTTTTTAATAACAAATTAGAAGAGATTTGTGCTGAGGAAAATGTACCCTTC
The DNA here is from genome assembly GCA_023014485.1 of Bathynomus jamesi. Classification (NCBI taxonomy): domain Eukaryota; kingdom Metazoa; phylum Arthropoda; class Malacostraca; order Isopoda; family Cirolanidae; genus Bathynomus; species Bathynomus jamesi. Next base: position 746,053 of record JAJOZX010000203.1, on the reverse strand, counting down.
GTAAAGCTGTGGTCCGAATTCAGTGATCCTAGCCTTTTTATAAAAGATGGGGGTGCATTTTAATGAAATAGGTAATGCTAGGCTAGGTAGGTTAATAGACGAAAACGTGCGAAAGCTGTATAGGTCGAAGCCTTCTTTAAACGTTGTGGGTCCGGGGAACGCGGGCCCGACGTGATAAATAGTTTAAAACGCGGGCCCGTGGTAAAAAATAACTTAAACGTCTTTTATTGTAACGCGCGTAGTATTAGAAATAAATTAAATGAATTTAAGGCGATAATTTATTCCGGTAACTATGATATAGTTGCTGTCACTGAAACTTGGTTAAATACCGTGACTCGGGACTTGTTGGGGGAACTTGATATACCGGGTTTTAAGCTCTTTACTAATGATAGGTTACATAGGTTTAGTGGAGGCGTTTTGCTGTATATTCGTAATTCCCTTTGGGCTATCGAGGTTAAGTTAGATTTTCCGGAAGCAATTAATGCGATATGTGTTGAAGTTAGGGCGCGTAGAATTAGTTTTAATTTTGTTGTTGTTTATAGACCTCCCGTTCAACCCCTCGATACAGATGCTAGATTTTACTCACTTCTTGGTAATTTTATTGACAATCGGAATAGTATAATTGTCGGGGACTTTAACTGCCCTAATGTTAATTACGAGAATTTTACTGGTAATGAGGAGGGTTTAAGATTGGTTGAGTTTATGGACGATAACTTTTTACGACAGATAGTTACCGAACCAACGCGCGGTGATAATATTTTAGATTTGGTGATGACGAACGGCGAGAATATAGTCGAGGGTTTAGAAGTAGGCGAGAGTTTAGGATGTAGTGATCATCAAATTCTTAGGTTTAAGTTATTGATAGAAAACACTCAGGATAGTAACGTAATAGAAGTCACTGATTTTCGTAGGGCTAATTTTGATAGTTTTGCGGATAGGATGAGAGTAGTGGACTGGGATAACTTATTTATGGGTAATGACACAAATTTGCGTTGGGTGGCGTTTAAAGAAAGTTTTAGGAATATTGAAAGGGAGTTTATTCCTCGTAGGCCCAAGCGCGTTAGAAATCGTGGTAGGCCGAAGTGGTGGACTAGGGAAATAGGCGAGTTTATAAACGAGCGTAAGAGAGCGTATAGACTTAATAAGCGCAATGGCACGGCAGCTAACTTTAATAGATATATCGAGCTTAGACGTCAGGTTAAGAGATCAGTTAGGAATGCCAAGCGTAATTTAGAGATACCTATAGCTGCGGATAGTAAACATAATCCAAAAAAGTTTTTTGAATACGTCAATAATCGTAAGCCAGTAAAAGATAACATAGGCCCTCTAGTGGATGTTAATGGCGCTTTGGCTTCTGACCCTCAGGCGATGGTGGGTATTTTCAATAACTTTTTTGCGACAGTTTTTACCGTAGAAGACGTAAATAATGTCCCCGACGTGGACGATATCTTTCCATTTAGTAGCGAGACCCTTTTTATCCCAGACATTTAAAAGATTTGAAAGACGTTATCGTAGGCCCCTTAACGAAGATTTTTAATCAGTCACTCGAAACGGGGATTATTATTGAAGACTTCAAATTAGCTAACGTCACGCCTATTTTTAAAAAAGGCGACCGCGCAGTAGCTAGCAATTATAGGCCCATTAGCTTAACGTCAATTGTCGGTAAACTTTTGGAATCCGTAGTTAGGGATCGTATCATCGATCACTTAGAAAGTAGAGATTTGATTAATAGTAGTCAGCATGGGTTTCGACGACATAGGTCTTGTTTAACTAATTTGTTAGAATTTTATAACGAAATAGTGCGCGAATACGATAGGCATAGAGCAGCTGACGTTATTTATTTAGATTTTAAAAAGGCGTTCGATACAGTTCCGCATAGGAGACTAATTGCGAAGGTCAAAGCGCACGGTATACGCGGTCAGGTAGCTAACTGGTTAGAAGAATGGCTTCGTGCTAGGAGACAGACGGTCGTAGTTAATGGTAGTGAATCGGGGTGGTTAGATGTAGGTAACGGTGTCCCACAGGGTTCAGTGTTAGGCCCATTGCTATTCGTAATTTACATTAACGACATAGATGTAGGATTTACTAGTAACGTGTCAAAATTCGCGGACGATACTAAAATAGGCGGTAAGGTTGTTAACGAGGACGATAGTAATAGGCTCCAAGACGATGTAAATAGGATTATGGAGTGGACAGATAAGTGGCAGATGCAATTTAACGTAGATAAATGTAAAGTTTTGCATATAGGTTCTCGCAACAATAATTACACGTACACGATGGATGATAGGGAGTTAGCGAGCGTTGACGAGGAAGTAGATTTAGGCGTACGCGTATCTAAGGATTTAAAGGTTAGGAACCAGTGCCTGGAGTCTTGCGCAAAAGCTAATAGGATGTTAGGCTTCATAGCGCGTAATTTCGAATTTAAATCGAAGGATATTATATTGCCCCTTTACAAGTCCCTAGTCAGGCCTCCTTTAGAATATGCCGTTCAGTTTTGGTGCCCGTATTTGCGTGAGGATATTGATAGGTTAGAAAGGGTTCAGCGTCGTGCCACGGAACTTATTCCGTCATTGCGCAGTAAGCCTTATGAAGATAGGATTAAAGAGTTAGACCTGTATTCACTCGAAACTAGGAGATTAAGGGGGCAGCTTATTGAAGTTTTCAAAATCGTTAATAACATCGATAACGTAAATTTTGACAAATTGTTCACTTTCGATAAGAGTAATACTCGCAATAACGGATTTAAGTTGCGTTGCAGATGTTTCATTACTAATATCGCTAAAAACTTCTTTACGTTTAAAGTAATTGATAAATGGAATAATCTTCCCCCGTCAGTCGTTCATTCTACCAGCGTTAATATGTTTAAGAACCGTCTTGACAGACATTTTAAAAGTATTAACGTTGTTTAAAATAAAAAAACAAAGTTAGTAACAGGAGCTCTGGTGGTGGTGCTCGAGGATGAGTCTGTTGACGATGAATGCCAGCTTGTGACATGCCAGCGTGTGATGCCAGCAATAAAATTATTACAAAAAAAAAAAATTAGACTAACACGAACGTAGATGTAGCTCGTAGCGTAAACTAACCCACTTTTTGTTTAACTTTACCAATTTTTTTTTTTCCTTATCTCCTTACTTTGCATGTCTGTAACTCTTTCCTTGCATGTTTGTAGTTTGCTTGCATGGTATGACTGTGAGTTAAGACTGTGTTTGCATGGTTTGTAAGCGTTCTTATTTTACTTCTTTTCATCTTTCATCCCTCTCCTATTCACTCCGACTATTTTTCTGACTTGTCGGCAGTGGCCGGCGGATGATGATGGTGAGTCTTTTTTTCTCTTTTTCTGAATGAATGTTAACCCACGAATGATAGGTGTTGCTCCTTACTTAACCCCTTATTCTCTTCTCTTCTCTTAACCCCCTACTCTTTCCTTTCTCTCGGGCTAACCTTAGAGTGGATCTTAGGGTCTTTGTTAGCCTTAGCTTCTGTAGATCTGTAGATCTGTACCTTTTCAATAACCATTTACCTACCTGTTAATACTTTAATGCGCTGTGATACATGATAATATTTAAAATTCTTCAAATTAAAATTATTTTCAAAATATTTAAATAATGTTTTCTTTTTTATATATATATATTTTTTTTTTGCACCTGTGCTTATGTTTATGTAAAAAAATTAAGTCACGGTTATTATCATGGGTAGGTCGCATACTTAAGTCAAAAAAGTCCGGTAGAGCGCATACTTAAATTACCGTCGTACAAATGTCAGTCGTATAAATTTCCAGTCGTATAAATGTTCTGGCGTACAAATGCTGGCGTACAATTTCCGTCGTACAAATGTTGACGTACAAATTTCCGCACACGTATATATATATATATATATATATATATATATATATGTTAACCCCTCCTTCTATGGCCTATGGCGGTTCGAAGTTGACGGGGGTTCTGGTTAGGTGGTAGCACGGATTTGTTTCTCTGGAGTATCTGGTACAGTACAGGGAATCGCAGAAGTTTCTGTTCTACTACTCTCCGATTTCTTCTTGTAGTGTATCGGAGGATTCTGTTGGAACTTACTAAATTCTCTGAAGGTTCCCCGATTCTTCTTGTTACGTATCGGGAAATTATTTTTCTCTGTTTAAGACTAAGTTCTCTGAAGAGAGCAAGGTCAAAGGAAAAGACCAAGATATTCTCTTACTGTAGTTTACTGTTAAAATGTTACAGGTAATGCTCAACCTCTAAGTTAGATCAGCCAAATCAGAATGGACATTGGAGAAATTTTACGGGCTTATATAGTGAAATTTTTAATGACATCATTATTATTTAATGTTGATCTTTTTTTTGTTTTTTATTCTCAATAGGCTGATTTATTTTGAAAAATATTTACAGATAAGGTAAATATTTTAGCTGTAGCAATGTCTAGACTGATAAGCAAGATATTTGAAGATGGAACCATATTTTTGTTTTAGACCGCATATTGACAGATCTGTTATTATGATCTGTCGAGCTAACTAAAAAGGGAAATTGAAATATGCCTTTTATTATGAATTACAATTAAACATGCATATCAGCAAAAATTAAATGCTTAAGATTTAAAATTAAACGTTAAGCATGACATGACTTCATCTTTTACAACGAAGAGAGAATGTATACAGAAAACGAACATTGCAGAATTTAACAAGATTACATTATTAAGTTAAATCTAAAAAAATTATTAAGTAATTTATAAAGAAATAATTCACCAATTACACCGGTCTGCATGAAAATCGATTTCTTTATTTTGAGTTGTGATTCTGAAGCAGTTCGCTGCGCTGAATTAAAAAATGCTACCAGTTTTTTTCTATCACCCACAGTTTTAAAGTTATTAGCAAAACAATTTTGGGGCGTTTTGTAATTTTTTACCTTTTTTATCTTTAATTAATTTCGTTTTTTCATATTTTTCAGATAGATAATTCTAACATTACGTCTTTAAAATTTTAATAATGGCTTCTAGAGGATGTACCCATAGTCCAGACATATTTTGTTATATTTGTGGTCGGTATGTTGTTGTAAAACAAAGGACAAATGTAACGACCTTCATTAAGAGCGCTTATCATGCTTATTTTGGAATTAAATTAGGAGATGAAGACAAAAGTTGGGCTCCACACAAGGTTTGTCTTACGTGTGTTGCGGCACTAAGGAATTGGAGCAAAGGTAAAAAGAAAAGTTTGCCATTTGGGATTCCTATGGTATGGCGCGAGCCTAGAAACCATACCGACGACTGCTACTTCTGTTCTTGCAATGTTAAAGGTTATAATGCAAAGAATAAAGAGAGCCCTCAATACCCAAGTCTTCCATCTGCAATAAGGCTGGTACCCCATGGTCCAGAAGTTCCTATTTCCGCCCACCCGAGAGTCTGGATCAATACAATTCAGATTCTGATTCAGCTCCAAATCCAGACAATGATGATGTTTATGAACAGCCAACAGCTGACCGAGATCCTCCTAAACCATTAACCCAAGCCGAACTAAATGACTTAGTCAGGGGATTTGAATCTGCCTAAGGACTCTGCAGAACTTTTGGGGTCTAGATTGCAGGATAACAATTTATTGGCATCCGACACATACTTCGCTTGGTACAGAAATCGTAAGAAAGACTTCGTGCCTTTTTTCGAAGAAGACGGTCTCTTGGTATTTTGCAAGGACATCACAGGATTAGTGTGCAAGCTAGGCATCGAATACCAAACCAGTGACTGGAGGTTGTTTATAGATTCCTCTAAAACCAGTCTAAAAAGAGTGTTACTGCACAACGGTAACAAATATGCATCAATCCCAGTGGCCCATTCTACTCATTTAAAAGAGACCTATGATAACATGAAACTGCTTCTGGAAAAAATTCAGTATCAAAATCACAGATGGATATTGTGTGGGGATCTGAAAGTCCTTTGCATGTTACTTGGGCAGCAATCAGGATACACTAAGATGCCACGTTTCATCTGCGAATGGGATAGTTGAGCACGTGACCAGCACTGGAAGAGGAAGACTTGGCCTCCTAGAGAGAATCTTACCCCAGGATCAAAGAACATTTTACATGAACATCTAGTTGAACCAAATAAAATCCTCCTACCACCCTTGCACATTAAGTTAGGCTTGATGAAGCAGTATGTCAAAGCTTTGAATAGAGAAGGTGTGTTTCAAGTACATTTGTTCAAAATATCCAAAGATTAGCTACGAGAAAATAAAGGAAGGTGTTTTTATAGGTCCTCAGATTAGAAAGTTATTGACAGACGACCATTCCCTGAACACAATGACCAATAAAGAAAAAGAAGCATGGCTTGGTTTCAAAGATGTTGTTGAAAACTTCTTGGGAAACTACAAAAGCCAAAATTATGAAAGACTGGTGGAAAATATGCTTAAAAAGTTTTGCGCCTTAGGCTGCAACATGAGCCTGAAAGTTCACTTCTTATTTTCGCATCTTGACCGTTTTCCCGAAAATCTCGGAGATGTCAGTGAGGAGCAAGGGGAACGATTTCACCAGGACATCAAAACCATGGAAAGAAGATATCAAGGAAGATGGCATACAAATATGATGGCGGATTACTGCTGGTGTCTGCAATGAGATCAGCCTAACGCACAGCATAAGAAAACATCAAAGAAGCACCGGTTTAGTCGTCATTAGTCAGATCTACCTTCGTAGTCTTAAGTCTTTGGAATAAGTCCTGAAATGTTTGCAAGTAAAGAAGGTAAATATATTTTGTGTCTTTCAGTTATTTTTTTATTCTTTCATAAACGAGCAATATGCTTGTCCAGAGCTAGGAGCTATTTAATTCTGCTTTAATTAGGTTTTACTCTATCACCTAAAGATTTCGTGTTACAAGGGGTGTTGTAATACCTCATCTGTCCCCAAATGTTAACCACCCATTGATGGGAGGGGAGAGAGTATTTTGCTGGGAACGGGACTGGTTGTTATATATATTTACCCTACATTATTATGTAAGCGTTACTGTAGTCTATAACAACAAAATTTATGGTTTAGCATGTGCAATCGAATGTTGGTCTCGATAAGATGGTTCACATTTGGGGATAAATGGGGGATTTATGACACACCCTGTAAAAAGAAAACCATACGTAATAGGGAAAAACTAACTATATTTTTGAGATCAGCGCACTCAAATTATATAGAATCACCAACTAGTTTGTAAAAATCGATGGACAAGTTTTCAAATGTGTACTGGTGTTATTCAACAAAAATAAAATAGAAAGCGAATCAAAAATTTTATCCGAACTTCGTCATCGTTATGCGAATTTGGACTCTATATGTAAAAATGAATATAAGACGTACATACATATAAATATAAGTATTATATGAATATAAATATATATATGAATATAAAACTTATATGAATATAAAATATAGGAATATAGGAATTATTCATTGTTCATTTTTACATGGCCCTCCCCTCTAGAATGATATTAATACAACATCGTAACTAATTCTAACTAGATGATAGTTAAGTGGTGGTTAAATCTAGTTCACGTGGTCTGGGTACGCACTCTTGGTCGTGCATAAATAGTTTCACCTCGTTCGGTATCTTTTGTTCTCCTTCGTTCCAAGAGTGATCTTTTTGCTACAAATATACCGAGGATAATAGCACACACAATAATGATACTAAAGTTAGATGCTGAAAAAATTGTTATAGGTTGTAGTATTTGTAAAATGTTATTCTGGTTATCATCTGAAATTTTAAAACGACTCAATTGATCATTCCATTTAGGAGCATGGAGTTCAGGTAGGATGGTTACAAGCTTCAGGGAGAGATTTAAGATTTCTATAACGAGTTTAAATTTAATTTGCGATGGGAAGGGGTATGAGTCATTAATGGTAACCTTATAAGGGTTGTATATTTGGAAGGTTTTTGAATGCAAGGAACAACCAATTGATAGCCGGATAACCGTAGGTATTTTGATGAGGGAATAATTTGACGGGCACTCGAAAGTAGCGGTTGTCCTATTCGCGAAAGAAACTCAGATGTCTGGTCCAATTCGGAGTTGGACGGTTTTAGAGGAATGGAATTTTGTGAAAGAACATATCGGGGCATGACGGTCACGAATTAAGTCGATAAAGCAGGACCTAGTGGTTGGAAGAATTACTGGTTTGAGTGGAGGGCAAACCAGTTGCTTGTTCGTTTGCGGGAATCTGAATGCCGGACGTCGCTATCTGACATCATAGAATATGCTGAAAGGCCTTTGGTGAGGAAACGTAAGGTGGTACTGTGGGTAGATGAAATCGATAGGTATTAGAATTGTTTTGGTAGGGTGATGGAAAAGGGTGAAACTTGTATACATCATAAGTGAGTACATCGAAAAATAGTACAATCATGAGGTACGTGTAGGGGCGTGGTCCATGTACAGTCCAGGTGTATTCTAGAAATTAGAGGTAATTAGTATGGTTGAGTGGGAATATGGGTGATAATTTTAATTGTGTCTGAGAGGTGTGAATCAAGGACTGAAGTGTATCCTACGTTATTAGTGTGGAAAGAGTGATTTTTCTATGGGCTAGCTAGGTCGCACGCAAAACTTTGGAATGAATCGTAATTATTTGTTGTAAATATTTATCGATGAGGGTTACTTGTAGGTTAATTATTTCTACTAATACTAGATATTTTTCGTGTTCCTTGTATTTTGCTAACAGGGATTCAAGGTATGTAAATTTGTCCGAAAGGGCGTGGAGGAAGCGATTGTTTTCCTGTAGTGACTTAATGGTTTGTTCTAAAATGTGTCCATTATATTGCCGATTTCGCGCGAAGAGAGTCAATTTGAGTTCAATTCTTTTAATGTGTTCTTCGGTCGCTAATCCGAATAAACCTTTGAATATTTTTCCCCCCATATCTATTAATCCCCTTTTATTTCTATATTTAAATTTTGCTGAGTTTTGAGTTCCAATTTGTATCATTGTTAATGCTAATATATCTGATAGGGTGTGTGCTGTAGTTTGAATATTTTTGAATGTATTTTCTAACTTAATGCGACTTATCTGGTCTGTTCCCAGGATATATTTAACAGAACCGTGAATTTTACTTTCAAATGCTTTTAATTGGGTTTTTATCTGAAAGAGATTGGTTTTAATTCTAGCAGGGGGTTGCAAATTGATAAAAAGGTCCGCGTGTCCTTTCAAATATTTAGCTTCTGCAAGCTTTTCTATAAAAACTCCGGTAGAAATTTTAATGCTAGGACTACAAGAGTAAATACTTTGGAAAATTATAAGGGGGACAATTTTATTCATTTCTATGTCTTAGATTATACGAAGCTGGGGATTGCCGTGTGGATACTTGTGTTTTTGTGTGCAGAGTGGTCGGCCTCGCTTTGGTGGTAGTGTGGGTCGACCGTTAAGCTCGAATTCTGAGCGGGTTCGTTTTTTATGTGAAGGTTCTAGTTCACGTGGTTGATGTATTTGCGGCCGTTATGTAGGGTCCATCGTCGATCATCAACCGGTGAAGGTGGTGACGCAGGAGATGGTGGAGATGGAGGAAATGGTGGAGTTGGAGAAGATGGTGGAGTCCCACTGAGTGATCCTCTAGAAGAGGTTTCTCCAGAGTCTGGTTCCGATGGAACTCTTAGGTCTGGGACCTCTTCTTGTTCAGAGATTTACTCGAGTACTGGTGGTATTACGAGGTACCAGTCTTCGTCACGAGTAGTGGTTTCCGCGGTAGTTAATTCGGTTTTGTGGTCCCAGCTGTATTTGTTAATACCTTGATCTTTCGAAGGGTAGGCGGCTTGAACCCTTGGCAGATGTTTTTTGGGGAGGTGTTGTTCGGCAGCTATCTTCAAATTATCAGTGTGAATGATCTTTAGTTTGGAATGGTCTCGGAGGTTGAAGATTTCGTAACGGTTCTTTCCGAGGTTCTTCATAATCCTATATGGACCATCCCATTTTGGGTATAATTTGCGATGAGCACTTGGTGGTTTCACTCTCTTTATGTAACATCCATCTGTTGGTTCCGTTGGTCTAGGGCAGTGGTGGCGAACGTTTTTGCTGGAGAGTCATTTTTGTTAGTTTTGATTTAAAAAAAAACGAATTTGGGTTGCAATAATTTATTTACTTCCTATTTTTAGTGAGAAACTTATTGTTGGATTTTAGCTGGTAATGTTTTGATCCGAGGTTTATATTTAGTTGTCTTTAGTCTCACACATGCATCACTCATATCTGTGCCAAGGCGATTCATAGTGGCGGATTTGACGAAATTCATGGAGGAAAACAACTGTTCACATGAATAAGATGAACCAAACATTGTTGGCAGTGCTAATGCTACCTTTTTCATTGATACAAAAGAATTTGATAAAGAGTTCCATTCTGCAAGAATAAGATTCTCTACTCTTTCTGTTGATTGTTTTCTCTGGTTACACCCAAAATTGACGACACCAATTCCTTTTCTTGTAACTTCAGATTAAGATCAATAAATTTAGTCTTCCATACTGTACTTTCTTGGAAGTCAACTAATTCCATTTCTAAATTACCAATGTCAAGCCAATGAAAAGGTGATAACTGAAGATCTTCAAATTGAATAGTATGGGGGAATTGGATGAATTGTAATGTTGCATCAATTTGAAGGAATTGTGAAAACCTCTCTGAAAGTGATTGTCTGCCATCTTTTATTATTGAAGAGTACTTTTTGAGCACATCGGATTTATTTTCTTCATTGTCTGCAAGATATTTTGAAGTTAAAGAAGTGTTTCTGCAATAATGGAAAATATTTCAATTTTTCTTCTTCCAGATCTTTTGAGAAAATATTTAGGTTTCTTTCAAAAGCTTTAATAATTTCAAACACTGATGATACATCACAGCCGCGACCTTGCAACTTTTTATTTAAAGCATTGTAATGCAATGTGAAATCAGCGAAAAAATGTAAGTCATTCAACCAATTCATGTCAGTCAGTTCTCGATATTCATGTTCCTTTTTATTAAAAAAATATCTTATTTCTTCTAACAATTCAACAAAGCGATTGAAAACTTCACCACGACTTAACTATCTGATATTATTATACATCACTAACATTGAAAATTGAGAGTCAACCTCATCTAATAATTTGGTAAATTGACGTTTGTTAAGATCGTGAGCAACTATAAAATTGACAACCGTTGTCACAAGAGACATCACATTTTCAAGTGATTTTTAACTTTTTTTTGCCCAAAGAGATTCTTGGTGTAAATTACAATGAAATTCAACTAAAGGGTGTTTCACTTCTTGTTTAAGTAATCGAACAAATCCAACATTTTTTCCAATCATACTCGGAGCTCCATCAGTCGTCACAGATACAATATTTCTGAAATTAATACCCATTTGGATGAATTTCTTCTTCAATTCATTCATAATATCCTGTCCTGTGGTTTTCTCAGGCAGTGTCATCAATTTAATTAGCTCTTCCTTCATTATATTTTCGGAATAAAATATTGCAATAACTGCTAGATGGGCCTATGATGTGACATCTGTACTTTCATCCAAACAAATTGAAAACATTCCAGCATTTGTCAAATCCAATAAAAGTTGATCAGATACATCTTTATCCATGATAATTATTCTATCTTTGACCGTATTTCTGGCCACAGGCAACTCATTAATACGTTTAATTATTTGATCTTTATTCTGAAAATGTCCAAATAAATAATCTGAACAGTTTATAAAAGCTTCTTTTAAATAATCACCATCAGAAAGTGGTTTTCTGTGTTGAGCAATGGTAGATGATAATTGAAAACTATCACACATACACACACGTTTTTAAGTATATACTCTACGTTTAAAAACGTTCCAATGTGTATCAGCTGTTTATTTCGGTGGGAGAATAAAATAATTTTAAAACTTTAAGGCAGAAAATATTAAAAATTAAAGTCATTTTATTTAAATAAGAGCTCGTGGGTCACTAAAAATTGCCTCGTGGGTCAGTACTTGACCCACTGGTCAGTGGATCGTTATCACTGGTCTACGGCATATAGGATTATGTAACAAATTTTGAAAGATCGTTCTACGAGTTGCTGATTTGCTTCTGCCATCTCGGAAGGTGTTAGAACTGCCGGGTCGATTTGGTCAGGCAAATCAAAAGGTAGCCGTTTGTCATAGTGATATAGGACGAAATGAGGGGTGTCCCCGATGAACACGTTATAGCCGTTGTTGATGGCTGTTTGCACCATGGGGAGGGAATCATCCCATGTACGGGAGGATGTATCGACAACGTAGCGGAGGGCTTCTAAGATCTTCCGATTGTGTCTTTCCACTAAGCCGTTTGCATGCAGATGGTATGCCACAATGTGTGTTTTTAATTTTACACATGTTACAGAGTGACTCGAACAGTTTGGAAGTGAAACTAAGGGCGTTATCCGAATTAGGATGGAAGGAGTAGTATGGTTTTTGATGACGCGTTCCACTACGGCTCTTGCCTCAGTTTCCGAGATCTGGTTTGGAATGATAACTACTTCGCTGTAACGCGAGAAGTGATCCGTAAACACAATTATGTACTGGTTTCCCGTAGATGTTTTGGGGAATGGTCCTAGTATGTCCATTCCAGTTCTTTGCCAGGTCGGTTGGCATACTGGGTATTTATGCATGGGAGCTGTGGACGGTACGTTGCCTTTATGTTTTAAACAAGACGGACATTCAGCGATGTATTCATGCACCTTTTTATTCATTTTTGAAATGGTATCGCTCCAAAAGACTCTTGATGGTGCGATGCGGCCCCATCTGGCCATACAAAGGTGAGTCGTGACAAAGTCCGATGGCTATACCTAAAAAATCCTTTGGTGTTTCCACAAGGTCGTTTCCATCTTCGTTCCTAAAATGTACGAGCCCATCTTTTAGGTTGTACTGTTCTTTTTACCTTCGATGGTTCCTTTTGTTCCAGGCGAGCCCGAAGGTTCTAGGTGTGTTGGTCCTGTTGTTGGGAGTATTGCAGACATTCGTGGTCGAACAAAGGAAGAGTTTTTATCGTATTCACTTGGATGTCGGGCTTGAGTCTCGACAATCCGTCTGGAATAATTTGAAGTTTTCCTGGTTTGTATACGATTTTTGCCGCAAAGTCCTGAATCAACAGAGCCCATCTACTCAACCGTCCTTCAAGTAGCTTGTCCTTGAAGAGATACGTGAGTGGCTTATTAGGGTGTACCATTTTTGGGCCATTTTCAAAAAGTCAAGGTCCAGGAGTCTAATGTTGTGCCAAATGATGTCCTAAACACGAATTTTACAGGTATTTCTAATCCGACAAATTTTGAATCCCCCCACCCCCCCCTTGAAATTTTGCGCATCCCCTTTTCCTAAAAACCCCATATATCTCAAACACTATCAACTTTATCGAAAAATGTTATAGAATAAAAATGATTTATAATCAAACGTTCTATTAGAAAAGTTCATCAAAATAGAAATTTACTTAATTTTGAAAATTTTCATTTATTTTTTAAAAATTTAAATTAAAATTTTTTTTTGCTTGCAGTGCCTTCTTCTTAAATAAGGTGTTACCGCCACCTTTGAAGCATCACCCCAATGCAGCTTCGCGGCGATGGGTTTTGTATTTGCTAGTTATAATGCAAATCCTAATTAGTTTTTATTATAACTAGCCTATACAAAGTGAGGACAACCTCAAAACTATATATATATATAATAAAGCTAAAAATTAACACTTTATCTATAGTTGTGAGGTCCCATCGTTTTTTTTCCTTTATTCAACACTTTCCTCAAAAAAATAAAAAGAAACAAGTTTCCTAATTAGAAATCATTTATATAAGAGCTTTTTAAACATAAAAATAAGAAAAGACAATTTATGGTATATTTAATAACAAAAAAAAATCAGCCTCTTCTAAATTAAAACAATCTCTGCAAATAAAAATACCTAATCTATCTGTTAATGAACTATTCTTTACTGAGTTTCATTCTTTTAAGAGTCTCTTTACTAGGATCAGGAATTAGTCTTCTATTCTCTTCCACAATTTGCAAAAGACCTTGAAATTCTTCTTCATTTTGACATTTGTCATGAAAGTCTTGAACCAGCTTGATTCCTCTTTCAGCGGTATCATTGACTACTCTAATAGATGAAAGAATGTTTTTTAGTTTGTTGTAGTCATCGACCTCTTCCCATGTTGATGCTGGTTTCTTTATCCATGAGTCTGGTTTTGACCCACAGCATTGAAATAAATGCCATGAAATTGGACCTACTAGCTGATGAAGCTTTGTGTCTTCCTTTAAAATGGGGAAAACAGGTTGCCCACATACATAATTTTCTGGAACTGGATATTTGTTTAAGGATTTTGCGATCTTATCTTTTTCATCATTACTTAGCGATCCAAAGAAACTCAAAGGGACAACTTCCTCCGTCAAATACCAGTAATGATTGGCAAAAGATTTCAAAGCAGCATTTGCAACTTCCCTATCTTCCTTCTTGTAATTCACCAAATCATGATAAAACTTCAGATCATTAGCTGGACTATCTAGTGAAATAGAACATAAAAGCCAGTATTTTCCATAAATTAATGCATTAAATAGACACATTCTCTTTAATTTCTTAATCAATGATTCATCATATGATGCTTGGTGGGCAAAAGCATACATTTTATTTGTATACAAAATCTTTGCCATCCACCTGGCACGGTGCATTGCACCAGGTTTCCGCCAATGACTGTTTTCTCTGGAAACCTCTCCTAAAAGCATTAAAGTTGTTTCAGCAACTTCCTTATAGTCATCACGTGGAAAGCAGTCAGATTTTCTTAAACATTGGGTCATAAATTCTACACATTCTTCCTTTAGGCCTCTTTGATACCTTGATTTAACATCAAGAACATTGTATGTAGATTTCGTATTAATTTTCTTCCATTTAGACTCGCGAAATTCTTTGAATAACTCAAACTCAGGAGATTTACTTTGGCCAAAAATGGTTTCATACACAGCACACAAAACTCTTTCAGCCACATGATGGCGGGATGCTAACCAAATCAATTTCTTTTGCAAAAGTTCTTCAAGTAACTTACAGGAACCTTTCATCCATCCTGAATTGGATGCAGTGGTATCAAATGATACTCCAAAGACATTTTGCTTCAAGTTCCATTTTTCAATACTTTGAAATACAGAAGTGGCTTCAGACAATCCAATGGAATCATCTATTATAGAAACTGATAAAAGTTTTTCTACATTTGGGTATCCAGTAACAAGTATTGCAAGGCGGTCTTCTTGTTCTGAACATGATTTAGTAAGCAGCTTGCTATCCCAATGTACTAGGCAGTGATCAGGAGGAGTAAAATCCTTGATGCAAGTTTCATATTTTCGTTTTCTTGTCTTTCGAGCGGCTCTTGCAGATGTGGTCCTGGAGAGAGACAGTTTTTCAATATCCTTGCCACACCTAATGGCTACTGCAGCAGCAAAAACAGTCCGTTGTCCAATAGAGAGATTAAGTCTGTCTGCAGTGGAGGAAACCAATGGCGAGGCAAGAATATTTTTGGGGCTGGAAGCATTTGAAGGTCCTGCTGTAGGTTCTGTCGGAAACTCTTCATAGCTGTCTGTCTCAGAACTGGTCGTGCTAGAAAGAAGGGTCTCTGATGTTCTGGCTGTAGCACTCACTTGCTCCACTGATTTATGTTTCTCTTTGCGTTTCTTCTCTTTCTCTAATCTAATGTACTTGCGCTGTACTTTTGATGCATAATCTGCATCTAGCAAACCTAAACATGTTTCTCGTTTTGTTCTTTGATCTTCTAAGAATGAAATATCATATGCTTTCTGAGGCTCAGTTCTCATGCGGTCTTTTTGGATTAATTCAACGGCATTTTGAGAAGAGATGTCAAAAAGGGAATCCATAATTTTCATGAAATTAGAGAGTTCATTTTCAAAGCTTGCTCTTTTTTTGTGCTTGATTAAATTATTATGCATTTCTTCTAGATTTAACAGCATCTTCCTGCCTTTAGGGTTTTTACTAATATCTATAGTAGGAATGCATGCTTTTTGCCATATTATTAGTAGCTTCTGTAGAACTTCATTAACAGTAGAATCTTTTGTAACTTTTGGACCCTTATACTGCATTCTCCGTAAATAAATAAAATGGCTTAGAACATCTTTATTGGATGGTAAAACAATTTTAGATGAACTCATAATATCAGCCTGCAAGCGACCAAGAATAAAGTCATGCTGTTTTGTAGCTGTTTGACTCATTTTTTATTTATTTTTCAAATAAAGCAGTCTGAAAAGAAACAATAAGAGTAAAAACAATGCTTGTTTATTAAAATTCAATGTAAAAAAGGATTTTTAAATTTGGATTATACTCACAATATACTCATAAATAATGTAACTTAAGCACCTTATTTTATATTAATACAATAAGGTGCTCTTGGACAAAAGAAAATGAAAATTTTCAAAATTACGTAAATTTCTATCTTAATGAACTTTTCTAATAGAACGTGTGATTCTAAATCATTTTTATTCTATAACATGTTTCGACAAAGTTGATAGTCTTTTAGATATATGGGGTTTTTAGGAAAAGGGGATGGGCAAAATTTCAAGGGGGGTGGGGGGGATTCAAAATTTGTTGGATTAGAAAATGCTTGTTAAATTCGTGTTTAGGACATCATTTGGCACAACATTAGACTCCTGGACCTTGACTTTTTGAAAATGACCCAAAAATGGTACACCCTAGTGGCTTATGGTTAGTTTTGACGGTTACATCGTAGCCGTAGACGATATTTCGGAATTTTTTCAAAGCTCAATATACCGCTAGGGCCTCTCGGTCCGTAGTGGAATAATTCCTTTGAGGTCCAAAGAGAAACTGACTGGCATAAGCAATGGGTAATTCCACACCATCTACGTCCTGTAATAGGACGGTTCCTAGTCCATAGGAGGAAGCATCTTTGGCTATGACAAAAGGTTGGGGATGACGAGTTAGTTTACCGATTAAAGTCTCAAAAGGATGTTGGTGATCAGTTTCCCAGTTAAATTTAGCTTTTTTCTAGAACACATTGGTAATGGGTTTAGCAGCTTTTGAAAATTGGGGAATAAAATTTCGATAGAATCCGATAAATCAAATAAATGCACGAGCGTCATCGATGGTTTTAGGTACAGGGTACCTTTCCAGTGCTTCAAGTTTGGCTGGATCAGGTTTAATTCCAGTGGCAGTGGATGATAGTAGAAATCCTAGGTATACCAGGGATTCCTGTAAAAAGTTGCACTTTGCAAGTTTCAGTTTAATGTGTGCTTTTCTCAAACGTAATAGCAAATTCTGAAGACGTTGAAAATGTGTTTTTATATCCGAACTATAAAAGTTACTCTGGAGTATCTGGTACAGTATAGTGAATCGCAGAAGTTTCTCTTATACTGCTCTCCGATTTCTTCTTGTAGTAGATCAGAGGATTCTGTGGAGCTTACTAAATTCTCTGAAGGTTCTCCGATTCTTCTTGTAACGTATCGGGAAATTATTTTTCTCTATTTAAGACTAACTTCTCTGAAGAGTGCAAGGCTCGAAGGAGAATACAAAGATATTCTCTTACTGTAGTTTACTGCTAAAATGTTACAGAATCAGAATAAACATTCGAGAAATTTTACGTGTTTATATATTGAAATTTTTAATGACATCATTATTATTTAATGCTGATCTGTTTTTATTTTTTATTCTCAATAGACTGATTTATTTTGCAAAATATTTTAGCTATAGCAATGTCTAGACTGATAAGCAAGATATTTGAAGATGGAGCCATATTTTTGTTTTAGACCGCATATTGACATATCTGATGTTATGATCTGTCGAGTTAACTAGAAAGGGAAATTGAAATATGCCTTTTATTATGAATTACAATTAAACATGCAAATGAGCAAAAATTAAATGCTTAAGATTTAAAATTAAACGTTAAGCATGACATGACTTCATCTTTTACAACGAAGAGAGACTGTATACAGAAAACGAACATTGCAGAATTTAACAAGATTACATTGTTAAGCTAAATCAAAAAAAATGATTAAGTAATTTAAAAAGAAATAATTCACCAATTATTCAGCAAAAATAAAATAGAAAGCGAATCAAAAATTTTATCCGAACTTCGTCCCCGTTATGCGAATTTGGACTCTATATGTAAAAATGAACATAAGACGTACATACATATGAATATAAGTATATTATGAATATAAATATATATCAATATAAAAATTATATGAATATAAAAAAATATGAATATAGGAATTATTCATTGTTAATTTTTGCATATATTTACACTATATATATATATATATATATATATATATATATATATATATATATAATATATATATATATATATATATATAGCCTATAATATATATATATATATATATATATATATATATATATATATATATGGGATGAATTTCACAATTAAACACATGAAATGAATGAATGTTGTAAACCCACAAGGAAAAAGAAAAACGATTCCAAGTGTTGTGACGGCAAATTTGCGTGCCGAAATCTCTTACAAGAATAGGAGCAGAAATTTTAGTTTTAAGATTTTGTTGTTTAAATCTCTAAAGCAAGGTAGTTTAGAGTATGTTTATTGAAGAATATCAATAGGTTTCTTGTTACAGGGTTAAAAATAAAAATGTTTCAGATTGTTTAACGTTCGTTCGATTTTTATTTTTGTGTTCTCACGGTAAGAATATAATCCAGGACAGCCTCGTGGTAAAGATTTATGGTAGGGTCGTATGCACGGAAATATTGAACGAAGGTGACATAGAAAGATTACAAAATGACATTGAAACACTATTCCATTATGCAGAAGACAGCAATATGAAGTTCAACAAAGAAAAATTCCAACTTCTAAGATATGGTAATAAAAATGAGCTACATAAAAAAGGGTACAAAACTCTGCAAGCCAAACAGATAACACCAAATCCACAAGTCAGGGATCTTGGAATAGTAATGTCGTCGGATGCAGAATTCAGAGAGCACTATAACATGAAAATTATAACAGCTAGAAAAATAATGGGAATCATCTGGATGAGCTTTCGCCGCAGAAAAGCAAACACCATGCTCAAATTATGAAAGAGTCTAGTCCTACCAATAACAGACTATTGCTCAGTACTCAAAAGCCCATACAGAAAACAAGACATTGCGAATATTGAAGCTATACAAAGGACTTTTACATTTAAGATAGAGGAAACGGAAGGTGAAGACTACTGGTCTCGACTACAATCACTGAAACTACGCTCTCGAAAGAAGGCGCGAGCGGTACACAATAATATACATATGGAAAATGCTTGAGGGTTCTGTCCCTAACCTTAGAAATGAAAAAGAAACAAACTGGAATGAGAGAAGAGGCAGATTTTGTACGGTCCCAGCTGAGGTGGGACAAGGGGCCATAAAAATGAGGATGGAAAAATACCCTCAGAATACTAGGCCAAAGCTTTTCAATGTCGTACCAAAAGAAGTGTGGAATCTCCAGCACACCGACCTGAATAACTTCAAGAACCAGCTGGACAGATTCCTGTGCCTCGTGGCAATTCCCTCCTTCATCAAATCCCGCAAATGAGGCGGGATGCTGCAGAGGGGTCGACCGCAGGTCGATCCTGAACCGTCGTTCGACTCACCTAAAGTAGGCACCTAAAGTATGTATATGTCGAGCGGGTTTTATTGTGCCGCTCGAACGTAGGTGATGACGATGGACTCGAACTCCGGAGGTGGTCCCTTCGTTTGAAGTCGAGTTGTATCCGGAGGATGTTCGACAACGTCACTCTCGGGTTACGGAAACTCCGAGGAAAACTCTTTGGGGTCACGTTTAACGTCGACACAAATGGACGCACCAGGCTCACACTTCTTGCCATGTATTTTAGTTTCTACTGACCACTCGCACCTCGATTGGTTGTAAAGTTTCGGAAGGTTACCATCAAGTGCTTAGCCTGATTTCTTTTCATGAAGCACGGTGAAAACTTCGGAAGAAACACTGTATGACGAGATATA
This sequence comes from Bathynomus jamesi, assembly GCA_023014485.1. Taxonomy (NCBI): domain Eukaryota; kingdom Metazoa; phylum Arthropoda; class Malacostraca; order Isopoda; family Cirolanidae; genus Bathynomus; species Bathynomus jamesi. The sequence continues at coordinate 726,144 of JAJOZX010000203.1, read as the reverse complement.
TATATATATATATATATATATATATATATATATATATATATATATATATAAGTATATATAGGTATCTATATTAAGTTTCACGGTGAATGGAAACAATGAAGTTCACTATTACAGGGTTTTTATTAATTCACTTCAATTTCACAATCTTTTAATGGGAAAAGATAAATTTGGTTAAATTTAAGAAGTGAAATTTAATTAATACCCAATGTGAAGGTTAATATAAAAATCTTAAAATTAGTTAACAAGCACAATAAACAAATTATACTATTTTTTTCTTAAGTACACTCTGCGGCAGAGTTTGATTATTTAAATAAACAGAGTTTAATTAGATTAAGACGAAGTTGGAGGTACAACAAGAGAGCAAATAATCCCGTTGTCGGCGCTCTCAGGGTTTATAATACCTCGTGGTAGGCGGAGACGAGGTAAACTAAGGGTCACCCTCTCAAGAGAGGAGTTTATCAGCAAACGCCTATGATAGTTCTTTACATTCAGATTTGGGCGGAGATAAACTCAATTTACAACCGCGATTGGGAAATTTTGATTCTGGGGAGTTCCGGGGGTGAACCAATCAAGATTAAAATAGTTTCTGCGGAGTCTACACTTTTCTTTTGATAATAAAGCATAATTGTGGGGCCTGGAGGTGCTGGATGGCGGCGTTAAGGTAGTGTTAAGCCACTACATTTGGAAAGGAAGATATAGAGTGCACCTGAATTTAATGGTCGAGAAAATCAATTTAAGTGATTTTTGTAGAAGAGAATAAATACTGATCAGATGCAGCTGAAATTTGGAATGTAATTGGGTTAGGATAAGACAAGACGAGCGGTATATAGGTTGACACGATTATGCTTTATCTATGGGAATGGTAAAAGAATTTTATGATGGTAAAATTTAACTAAGCAAAAATGGAAAAATATGCAGTGTTTATACACGCTAGCCTTATTTGACGGTGACGGAGGTGGGGGATCGAAAAATTCATGCGATGAGCATATTTTCATATACGTATTGTATTTAATGATTTATTTTGAGATTACAGGGGAGGATTATTTGAGATTACATGGGATTACAAGGAGTTACTCTGGATTACATGGGGTTACTGCGGATCTGAAAGATTGCACACTCTGTGATGTCAGAACTAAGAAATTTTGGGTTTACATTAGAACGCAATTCGTCAGAAACGGACTCGTTTTTGACCGTAAAGTTTTCTGCTACGGGATATATATATATATATATATATATAATATATATATATAATATATATATATATATATAATAGGGGTGGTCGAAGTTGGTACCAGAAAGCGAATAAACATCCAGTAGTTGTCGTTTCATGTATGAAATGTGAAAATCACAAAGAAATGCATTTTGATAAAAGATCAGAATGCGAATTTAGCTTTTAAGTTTTTAAGTTTTTCTGTTGTCGCTTCATGTGTAAAATCCCGTATGCGGCATATGTGCAACCAAAATAAAGCAAACCCAAAATTATTAACTTGTTTCTATAAGCATAAATATCAACGTTTTGCTTGTATTTTTATATAATTATTAATTATGCATATTTATTAAAAAATAATGGTAAAATATTATATTTCCTCTGACCGTTCACGCTTATTTCTTACACACTGCTATTCGCATTAACACTTTTCATTATGTTTCAGATTTTCCGATGTAAATAATGCCGAAAGCGAAAACAAGACACCTGACCCGAAAGAAAAGTGAAGAAAAGTATGGCGGTGGTTCTTGTGAATTATTAATGACCGAACCAAGCACTTACAGGCAGCTGATTCAATACTATTATGACCTTAATCATACTAACCCTAGCGCAGATTTTTGGGCCTTAGTGCAGCAAGTTAGCAAGGATTTAAAATCCATTTGGTCTTCACTGAATCCAAGGCTGCCTTTGATTAATGACAAATCCATTGACAGAAAGGTTAAAGACCTACTCACTCTTGTGAAAGACATTAATCGCAAGCATGCTAAGGCAAGTGTCATGCGAAATCTGGATGCTAACTTGGACAAACTTTTTGATATTTCTGCCTGTTCCTGTTCTTTGGATATTTTGCCTTGCAGTGATTCAAGAGTATACTGTAAGAAGTACAAGTGTACACAAGAACACATCATCTGTGTTTGTCCTCGAAATGCAAAGGTGCCACTTGAAGAAAGAGCATACCTTCGTGATCAGCGATCCAAAACAGGTCCTATGGGTGCATACCAGCTGTCTTCAGTGGACACAGCTGCTGCCAAAAGAGACAGGAAGGCCAAACAAGGACAGCAACATGTACTACCTCAGGAGGAAGTTGAGCTTGTAGGATCTTTTCAGACAGCCCACAGAGTTGCCTGGACTTACAAGCAGTTCATCTGGTGGCGAGGTTAGTTTCCTTTTATTTATATTAATTATATATAATTATAAATAAATAAATAAATAAATTAAATAAATAAATGCATAAATAAATAAAAATAAATAAATTAAATAAATAAATAAATAAACAGAAAACGCATTAATATTTTTCATTTATTTCCAGGAAGGAGAAGATGAATGGCAGCCTAGGAAGAGGCCTTCAGGAAACTACAGCCTTTTAAAGTTTCCCAGATATGCTATGGGACTTGTCAGAGGTGAATGGTCATCAAATCTGGCCGCAGCTCTTAGGAATGCCTTGCTCCATGACATCAAACACCTACTGAGACCTGAAGTTGACATCAATCACATCATGATTGACAAGTGCAAATTAGACAGGGCCAAAGCCCAAATTAGGATAGTTAGTGGGGGTGTGGAATCAGAGAAAAAGACAGCTCATTTGCGTTGGTGTGGATGGGAAGGTTGACGAGAATACCATGACTTACAAAGAAATAGAGACACCTGAAGGGGAAACTGTTCTCAGAAAGTGTGTTGACGCAGAACATCACCTCACCTTCACCTATGAAGATGGAAAATCTCCTGGCGCCTACTTGATCCACAGAACAATTCCTGTTACAGGCGCCACTGGTGAGGTCCTTGCTCAGGAGACATTCAGTGTTCTTGAAGAATATAATAGCCTTGAAAGTATCCGAGCCATTTTTCTTGATAATACCGCAACCAACACTGGCTGGAAGAGTGGTTTAGTGGTAAAACTTGAAGAAACTCTGGGGAGGAAACTGCATACTATTGGTTGCGCACTGCATCAAAATGAACCCCCACTAAAAGCTCTTTTCATAAAAATGGATGGAGTGACAACTGGCCCAAGAAGTTTCAGCGGGCCCCTTGGGCAAAGGTGCGCAGAAGATATCCAGGATGAACCTCAGGTACAGTTTGAAGCTGTGGAAACTCCAATCATTGAAGGGTACATTCCAGAGGAAGTAGTGAAAGACCTCAGATATGATCAAAGGCTTCTGTATGAGTATTGCAGAGGGATCGAATCAGGAAGAGTAGATGACAGATGGGCTGCTTGGAAGATTGGTCCACTTAACCATGCAAGATGGTTAACTTTTGCCAGACGACTTCTTTGTTTGTACACAAGAGACAACAGACCAAACCTGAATTTGAAAAAGTTGGTCCATTACATTGTTCGAGTTTATGCTCCTGCATGGTTTGAAATAAAGGCATCCTCTAAGCTGCATGATTCTCCTCGCATCCTCTTCTCTGCTATCAGCCGACTGAGGCTGATTGCATTTGATGATGTGAAACGCATTGTAAAGCAGAACATCCAGGGTAATGTTTTCTGCCTCCGACTTGAGAACATCCTCTATGCCATGATGAAAGATCATGAAGACAGAATCAGGAATCTTGGGCTTCAGACTATACTCACTCTCAGACACAGGTAAATTTTGCGCTTCTTGTAATTATTATTATTTTTTTTTGCCAAAGCTGAGTTATTCTCCAAAAAATATGGAAAAAATATTATAATTGTCACTTTAAGTGTGTAATTTGTTTGTATTATTGAAACTGCAGTATTTGAGTACTATTTTTCATTTATATTTATATTTTCATTTATATTTTTATTTTCATTTTTCATTTATAGAATGGAGAGCAACCAGGAAGCAGGGAAGAAAATTCCCCAGGTGAATTGGAATGCAAATCACTGAAATGAGCTCATCGACCTCACTGACCCTGATGTCATGAAACCACCTACCACACAGCACCTATCTGATGAAGAAATCCAGTCATTCATGGACACTAACACTAAGCCAGACATTCCAGACTTACCTTCTCACTCTCAGAGTGTTGAGAGGAGTGTGAAATTAGTGACATAGGCTTCCCATACCGTGTACGGGTTCGAAACTCGTCACAGATGTATCCTTACTAAAGTACTGAGCAGGAAGATGCGTCCTGCATTTATGTCAAAAGGACATTATTCTCAATCTTATGATGATTTATATGAATAGTTTTTCTTTTTACATGAGAACATTTGATTTTTTTTTATTTATCACCTTTTGAAAGTATTTTTTCAAGTTTTGTAACCAAAATATGTGAATAAATTAGCAAAAATGCATGTTTTTTCAGCGAAGTTTTATCATTTTACACTTAAAACATGATATACATTAGGCATTGTCTCCTCTTGGGATAGAAAATGATATTGAGTTGCTACATCTATAATTAGTTAATATTATGTCTTCAAAAATGACGAGTTTACCTATCGCGTATAACGAAAATTGGGTCAAAAACCATAACAAACTTTAATTGCAAATTCGCAAGCAGGCCCTCATCCGTTTGCTCTAAAAATTTGTTTGGGTTCATTCCTCAACCAAACCTAACTACTGGGCACTTATTCACCTTCGATTTCAAACATGTGGAAAATCGACCCTCCCTAATATATATATATACACACACATTAGGGTGGAGTGAAAATGGACCAAACTTTTTTTTTCAAATATCGAATTGGAATACGTGCAAAAGTTGTTAACGGGCTACTGTCAATGGTCACTCAAAATTTGATGTTCCTTGAATTAAATGTTCAGGGTCCCCAGCGAGGGCAAAAAATCGCTTCCGAATTTGAACATTTCTGGCAGCATTCCGCTACATTATGTATGTATTATATATATATAACCTTTGGTTAGCTTCCGTCCGAATTGGTCATTCTGACGAAGGTCAAGCTTTTCACTCCACCTTAGACCTACAGTTTAACGTGGAATCCGAACCACGCCCCACGAGCAGCCCAGCGTCTTAACCACTAGGCCACCTAGGGTACCAATTTATCTACCAACCACTCTCTTTATTGTGTGGAAGGATGAACAGCTGGGTTTTGTTGCTGCGCGCCGGCTGCCGTCACCGGGTCTCGAACCCGGGGCCGATGGATTCGTAGTCAGCTACGCTAACCACTACATCACCGAGGTGCCTATATATATATATATATATATATATATATATATATATATATATATATATATATACACACACACACACTGTGTATATATATATATATTGTGTGTGTATATATATATATATATAAACAAAGTACACAGAACTCACCACGTGGAGGTAGCTACACATCGAGTTACACCCTAGCCCATCCCAACCACCCAACCTTATTATGGACTTTTATCTAAGTCTTATTCCTTTTCCTGCTTATCGAACTATATTGTGATTTAGTATTGAAAAATGGCATTATGTTTCTTCATTACAATCTCACTCGAATGAATCCATCCCTTCGTTCTTTTCCACAAACTGTAGCTGCTGCTTCTGTTACTAGCTTAATACATCTTTCTACCGCCTGTGTGTGACATGGCATCCCAAGTATGCCTCCAAAATCTGACTGTTTGGAAGCGAGCTCTCTCAATTCCTTCGCCGTTAATTGCTGCAAAAGCGGAGGACTTAATCGCCCTCTTCTTTCCAGTTAATAAGAGCAATGTATTCTTTTGCTCCAAAGTTCAGCCTTGGTATTGTAAACTTTCGGATTTCCTTTTGTGTTTTGCTTCTTGCAAGCATAATTCTTCGAATTGCCAGCTCTCTGATGTGCCCCTGATCATCGGTGATCATGGAGAGCAATAGTTTCTCTGGGTGAGAAAAATAAGCGTTGCGTTGTAGTGAAGAATCCACAACGTTTCTCAGCTCAAGTGGAAGGTATCTTGAACTTGAAATGGTTTCTCAGACATGTCTTCCTTCTTCTGTGCATGAAGATTTTGACTTAATGGTAAACCACATTGGAGCATAAACTTTCATTACAAATGTTGCTAATGCACGAAGGTTCTCTGATGGTTTATCCATAGCAATGTATAAGCGTAGAATTCGATTTGCTGTAGTTCCTGGATTTTTTGCAGACAAATCCTGAGACCATTTACCTGAGCACACAGCTTTACAGATTTCAAGCAAATACTTCTGGTCCGTACTTAAGTCTTCATTTGCTATGTATGGTATATCAGCTTCAATTTTATCAAACCCTGCAACTGGAAGTTGTTCACAATTTTTCAGTACTTTGCCAATTGTGCCAGAGAAGGTATCAGGTCCTGTTGTGTTCCCATCAATGTGATATAACAAGTGGCGAAGTGGAAGTTCGTTAGCGTACAATTGACATATTAGCCACTGCAAAGGTCTACCTAATGCCAATTCTAAGAGGCTAATAATTCCATTATGCCTTCCTGTGTTTACAAGAGTTCCATCACATCCAATAGCCACCAGTTCATCAAAGTTTTTGAACATTTTCTGATAAAAACTGAATTAACGAATCTTTGATACCATGAGCAGTACCAGAGACAGGTGCAATATGACCGACATAGCAAGACCCTGGTTCTCTTACTGAGGTTATGTGTTCTTCAATGACCGACTTGTAATAATATTTTTTGCCTTGCTTGATATGACATTTAGTTTTATCTTTTCTTTCATCAAAATATAGAGCTTTTAAGTGTTTTTCATTATCTTCTTGTTGCATTTTACGCCATATGTTCGTCCTTTCTCTTCTAATTTTACTCCTGTTAATTACGAGGGAGGTATCCTCATTTCCTATTAGACCAACATCTTGCATGGCAGCAGATGCCAAAGATGCACCTGCCCGGTCAGATATGCCGTATCTATCAAAAACTTTTGCAACATTTCCTAAATTAATTGTCATTTGTTGATGCGAGTTTGACGGTCAAGCATCATCAACAGGTCTTGTTTGGGTCGGGTTTGATTCTTTCCCTGAGCAAGCTGAAATGTCACCCTCCGAATCAGAAGAATGAAGGCCTAGGGCCTAGGCCTACAACACCATCATTAGTTGAAATGCTTTTGCTAATTCGAGAAAGTTCCACTTCTTTTCGTTTCATATTCTTTTTAAGTTTTTCAGTTGTTATTTTATCTATGTTCCCAATTGCCATTTTTCTAGCTCCTCTTTGATCAGTGAGAAATTTTTGCTCAATGCGAGGAACCTTTTTAGTTTTATCACAGTGACATGAATCAAACTCACATTTGCAGCTAGCAATATCAAATAAATTTTTAGCTTTTTCTCTGAACAACTGTAATTTGTTTTGATAATTTGGGTTTCCTTTTCTTCCTTTGTATGGCTTTATCAACACCATATATTTATTATGATAGGAGCGAATAAGCTGCAAAACTCTCTTGTGAGAAACTGTTGGAATTGAGGCCTTTACCCAAATATTTTCAATATCTAAAGCGACTCTTTCTGATACGTCAGAGACTGCAGGATCTTTGTTATTATCAGTGAACTTTATGTCAGTTCTTACCCATAAATAATGTCTAAACATTTCTTCATAGGTTAGAAGCCTATTGCTATTTAGTTCTTTAGCAGCGCCAAAAACTGGGTGTATATACTACACCGCCTTGTCTTTACTTTTTTATCCATTTTAATATTTCTGAAAAAATAGAATTAATGTAATTAAATCAGAGAATTACGAGAAACAAATATTTATGCATGCAAAAACGGTTAAGTACTTACACTAGTAGGCTAAGCTAAACTGTAACGCATCTCGTCACTGCACGCACTTTAGGAAGACTGAGTGACTGAGGCTCAAAATGTGACGGTTTTCCAAAGTCATTGGAGAGCCTCTTACTGAAACAGCGTCTAGTTCAAATTTGGTGGACATTTAAATTAGTGTCATTTACCAAGCGACATTGGTCTGGGTAGTAATTGGATGGGAGACCGTCGTCTGCGCCCAGATTATGTAGCCGCCCGTGTTCGGATCGCACGTAAAGCTGTAGGTCCCCTGCGTCATATGACCTTAGATGTTGCGAAGGAGGTTAAAGAACCCCAATAAAAAAAAAAAATATATATATACAGGGTGGGCGGAAAGTAGCTCCCTATTTTGGATTGGTAAAAAAATACGTATATTATCCATTTATTTCAGAAGAAATAATATGAAAAGGTAGGCATACATGGTAGGTTTTCTCTAAAATTCAATGTGGGCTCCAACTCTTTCCACCAGCTTCTGGAGCCGCCCAGGAATGGCGTCCACTGACTTTAGCAGGAACTCCGGCGGGATGGAGGACATGACTTCCCGAATTCGGTCCTCCAGTTCTTCCAATGTCCTCGGTTTGGTGCGATAGACTTCTTCCTTTACCCACCCCCAAAGAAAGAAGTCGCACGGTGTCAAGTCGGGGCTCCTGGCTGGCCATTGATGTGGACCACGCCGACCCATCCAACGCCCAGGGAAGTGGGCATCCAGCCACTCACGGACAACAAGAGCGAAGTGCGGAGGGGCGCCATCTTGCATAAATATCAGATCGTCGATGTTCTCCCATGTGCTGACAACCGGCCAGACCTCGTTTCGCAACATAGCAAGGTACCGCTCAGCATTCACGGTCTTGCGCAGAAGGAACGGGCCCACATCCTGATCTGAGGTCATACCACACCACACCGTTACACTGAACCGATTCTGCCGTTTTTCAGCGGTAACCGTGCGACTTCTTTCTTTGGGGGTGGGTAAAGGAAGAAGTCTACCGCACCAAACCGAGGACATTGGAAGAACTGGAGGACCGAATTCGGGAAGTCATGTCCTCCATCCCGCCGGAGTTCCTGCTAAAGTCAGTGGACGCCATTCCTGGGCGGCTCCAGAAGCTGGTGGAAAGAGTTGGAGCCCACATTGAATTTTAGAGAAAACCTACCATGTATGCCTACCTTTTCATATTATTTCTTCTGAAATAAATGGATAATATACGTATTTTTTTACCAATCCAAAATAGGGAGCTACTTTCCGCCCACCCTGTATATATAAATTATATATGCACTAAAATCACAGAATAACACGTGATCTTATTAATAAGCAAACAACCACAGGGAAAAGGAAACACGAAGTCCGAGCGCTTTCGTGATATATTCACATTATCTGTTTCTCCTTGATAATGTGAATATATCACGAAAGCGCTCGGACTTCGTGTTTCCTTTTCCCTGTGGTTGTTTGCTTATATATATATATATATATATATATATATATATATATATATACAGGGTGTCCCATAAGTCCGGCATCATAGGAGAAATTCATATTTTTCTATTTCTACAAACCATAATTCATATTTTTCTCATGCTCGGGATGCCAATTTTCCGTCCACCATTCTGTTCAGTGACGAGGCTGTTTTTTATGGAAATGGTGAGGTAAATCGACAGAACACCCGCTACTGGTCTCAAAACAACCCTCACTGGTATACCTCTTCAAAGGAACAAGGTACATCTCGGGTGATGGTATGGTGTGGCATTTGGAAGGATCGCATCATAGGCCCCCTCTTTTTCGATGAACATGTCACTGGAGGCACCTACCTACGTATGCTCAAGGAAGAAGCATTTTCCAGTGTCTTGAACAAAGAAGGAAATTTCCCAACATGGTTCCAGCAAGACGGCGCTCCTGAACATTACAGCACCCAAGTAAGGGAATACCTGTACCAACAATTCCCTGGTCATTGGATAGGACGTCGAGGGCCTGTGGAATGGCCAGCTAGAAGCCCGGATCTCACGCCACTAGATTTTTATCTCTGGGGCCACTTGAAAGCGCTGGTATACGCAGAGAAAATTAGGAGTGTTGAACATTTGCGGCAGCGCATTATTGGGGCATGTAACACCATTACTCCTGACATCATTTACCGTGTGCTTGCTGACTGGGTATCACGTCTGAATTTGTGTATTGAAAACAATGGTGGACATATTGAGCACGTTCTGTAAATAAAAGCTTTTGTTTTGCCTTTTTTTATTATTTTTCCTATGATGCCGGACTCATGGGACACCCTGTATATATATATATATATATCGGGTGGCCCCCAAAAAACGCCTTGAGATTTGAACATCAATAACTTCAAAAATATGCAGTTCACACTTCCAAGTTTACATATCTTTTACCTCAATCTATTGATACGCCATCATAAAAATTTCAGATCTCTGCATAAAATACTTTTCCCACAGCTGAGGGAATAATGAGGTATGTTGAAAAAAACGAATATCCTAAATCCTAAATGTGTATAGCTGTACCTGGCAACTATTCTAAGAGTTGTAGTAGTTTCCTTATCCTATGGATAATCTGTTAGTCTCTGAAAAAAGTCAGATGATATAGGCTACGTCCATCTTCAATACTGGTTTTTAAACTTACCCTTCAAATTATGGTTCCAACTAACGGTGAAAAAGCGGTGATTGAAAAGTGTTTCTTGGAAAAAAGATGGATTCGGGCAAGAAATTTGACGGAATTTCCTGGAATAACTTTTAATGTTACGTCTGTGAATATAATAATTAAAAACTTAAAGCAACCGGTTCGACTGCAGGGAAGCGTGGAAGTGGTCGGCCTAAAACAGTTTACACTCAAGACAATATAGCAATGATCGAAATGATGAGCTTGTCTCAAGAGGATCGACCTGGGTCACACTGCTCTCAGAGGAAAATTGCAAAAAATTTAGGTATCAGTCGTAGTTCCATACAAAGAATGCAGAGAGCGGTAGGACTTAAAGCACTTAAAAGAATCCGTGTTTCAAGACGTGACAGCAATGTTAGAGCTAAAAGAAAAATTCGCTGTAGAAAATTGCTTGATAGATTTTCGTCCAATGATGTTAAAAAAAAAAGTTTTTACAGATGAAAAAGATTTCATCATGTTGTTTATAGTCGGCGTAAGAAAGACATTCCTCCATCGAGACTTTACCACCGGACAAGTCGGTTTTCCAAAAAAAGCATGGTATTAGCAAGTGTATCGTGGAATGGAAAGACGAAAATTCATTTCATTTCAGAAAATAAAAAAATTAATTCAGAAACCTATGTTCCTCTTGAGGAGAATCTTTTGCCTGATTGTCGGCGTCTGTATTATGGAAACGATTTCATACTCCAACAAGATGGTGCTATAGCTCATACTAGCAAGTTCACACAGGATTATCTACAACAGAATGTAGTCAACTTCATTGAAAAAAACGACTGGCCCCCGCAATCACCTGATTGCAATCCCATGGATTATTGCATATGGAACACTCTAGCAGAGAAGATTTATGAAAGTCAAACAGAAAAGTTTACAGAAATGCAATTAAATAAAAAAATACTCGAATGTTGGGACAAAATAACATTAGCAGAAATCAGAAAATGTATCATGTCGTGGAAGAAAAGGTTAAGATTAGTTTGTAAGCAGGATGGCGGGCATATTGATTGTATTTGTTGATGAGATGTGAATAATAAAATATTTTCAGTTTATGATATTCGTTTTTTTCACAATACCTCATTGTTTCCTCAGCTGTGGAAAAAGTATTCTATATAGAGGTCTGAAATTTTTATGATGGCTTACCAATAGATTGAGGTAAAAGTTTTGTAAATTTTGGAAGTGTGAACTCCATATTTTTGAAGTTATTGATGTTCAAATCTCAAGGCGTTTTTTTTGGCCCACCCGATATATATATACAGGGTGGGCCGTAAGTTTCCATACATAGGAAAATTTAAATACGGGCGTCGGTATTTGGATCAGCAGTTTCCGGATGCTTGGATTGGTCTGCGTGGTCCTGTGGAGTGGCATCCCAGATCCCCAGATCTCACCCCCCCTTGATTTCTATCTTTGGGGGCACTTGAAGGCCATGGTGTATCAGGAAAAGATACGAGACATAAATCATCTAAAGGAACGTATCACCAACGCCATTACAAGCATAACGTCAACTGTGCTAATGCGTGTTCATCAACAGTGGGGAACACGTATTGAAATGTGTTTTCAAAACAATGGCAACCATGTAGAGCATATTATATAAATAAAAATGGTTGTCCAATAAAAAATGTTTATTTTTCCTATGTATGGAAACTTACGGCCCACCCTGTAGCTACGGAAATCTTTTCTAAAATAAAAATAAAAAATAACCCCCCCTATTTCAAGTAGCTATATATGCAATATATATATATGAAAATTATTTCACGAAAGTAACACGTGAAAAATATTTATGATGAATAAAACCACGAAGGAAAGGAAACACAAAACGGTGCTCAAGCGCTTTCGTCTAATGACATCCTCAGGAACACTGAAATACATAAAAGGTTCCGGCCTATATATAAGTTACAGAAATATAAATAAATAACATACATACACACAAACACATATACATATATATATATATACATACATACATATCTACACACATACACATATATATATACATATATATGATAAACGGAGAAGTAAAAATAAAACTTAAAAATTAAGGATTAGAGGATTAACAAAGAGGCAATCGATTTTTAGCACAAGATCAAATGAGTTATAAAAATAATACAAATTTATACTGGAGATACGCCCGGGTTTAACACTTGCCTTTAGAGTCAAGTTTCGATATATATAAAAATAAATTGAAGATTAAAAGTAATAAAGTAGCATACAAGTTTACCAAAGATTGAGTGTCCTACCCTTTTTATCTAGTTGTTTTAAAGGAATTCAAAACAACAGGATCGAGTTGAAAAAGACCTTTGCTTATGTTGAAGTTATTTGAAAGTTGAATAATGGCAGACTCAAGAATATTTCTATTGACAATGTTGCTCGAATGAAATAAAACTGAAGCATTATTCCAATCAATACAGTGGGATAACTCTGACAAATGGACAAAAAGAGCACTGGACAACTGTCCTGTTCTGACGGAATATTGATGCTGTTTTATACGTGTGTGCAAATCCTTTCCCGTCTGACCTATGTAAAAGGAATCACATTGTTTACACCCAATTTTATAGATAATGCCTGAATTATTGGTAGGGCTATTTTTTACTATGATATTTTTCACAATATTGTTATATGAAAATACTACATTAATATCCAAAAGTTTAAGTACATTAGCAATGCCTAAAAAGCCCGGGAAAAATGGAAGTACTAAAATATTTTTTGACAAAGTACGAGTGTTATTATTGACACGATAGAAAGTTCGTTTTGCCTTGTTGAGACAAGATTCCATAAACGCAGATGGGTAACACAGATCACTTCCAATACCGTTGATTTTTTCCAATTCGGCATCGATGTATTCCGGACTGGCGATCCTAAGGGCGCGGAGAAACATTGATGAAAAATGGCCTTCTTAGTGGGGGTGTCATGTCCCGAGTAAAAGTGTACGTAGGACAAGTTGTTTGTTGTTTTCCGATAGATACTAAACTTAAAACCTGGGCTTTCCCTATGTACACGCACATCCAAAAATGGGATTGACTTGTCTTGTTCCACTTCTAAAGTAAACTTAATGGAGGGGACTTGATCATTTAACTGAAGGAGGAAGTTATCCAGGTCACGATTCATGGGCCAGATACACAAAATATCGTCGACGTACCGCAACCAAGGGATGCCAACCCCCAGGATTCTCGGAATGTAAGTAATTTCGAAAAACTCCATATAAATATTGGAGAGGAGGGGCGATAAGGGGTTGCCCATGGCCATCCCAAACACTTGTTGATAATACTCGTTATTGAAAGTGAATTTACAGTCTTTAATGCAAAGCTTAATAAGTTCCAAAACAATGTGTGAAGGTAGTGGCAGGTCATACTTATGTAATTCTTGGGAGAGAAAGTCAAGCATATCATCAATCGGCACTTTTGTAAACAATGAACAAACATCAAAACTGATCAATCTATCGTTAGTTTCAGTACGTGCATTATTCAATTTTTCAGTAAGATCCATGGAATTTTTTACATGTGAATCAGAGATAGTTCCGAGAATGGGGGACAAGACTTTGACAAGCCATTTGGAGAGTTTATAAGTAATAGAGCCCACCGAGCTAATAATAGGGCGCATAGGGTTGCCAGGTTTGTGGGTTTTAATAAGACCGTAAAGGTAGGGCAGAGAAGGTGAAGTGGACATGAAAGCGGAATTAAGTCCTTATGATCTTTGAGAATGCGTTTCAAGCCACTATTAAATGATTTGATGACGTCATCCTGCGGGTTCTTCCTAAGTTTGCTGTATGTGGCGGGGTCCTGGAGAAGCTCGTTCATCTTTCCGATGTAGTCCACTTTGTCCATAATAACTATGGTGTTAGCCTTGTCTGCTTTAGTAATATGGAGCTCCCCATCTTTTTTTAATTGTGAGAGGCCATCGCAAAACCGTTTAGGAAAGTTATCTTCGTAATTACCATTCGCCGCACTATAAAGACCTTTAACTATGTTAAACAAATACTGAGGGAGATTACACTGTTTTTCAAAACACGCGAGACTGTAACAAATTTGTAAAGCCGAAGGTTTTTTAACAATAAAAAAGGACATACCATATCCAAGGGCACTTTTTGCATCGTCACTAATGTTTTTCGAAGAAAGGTTCAAAACACACTTTGAGCTTGCTTTTTTACTCCACTGACTATTTCGAATGAGACTTTTAATTTTCCGATCCAAAATGTTACGAAGTGAAGTAGTTCTCCGACGCAACTCGTTGTAAATTTCATCAAACAAAGGTTGGATCCACGGTTGGGGAATAACGGTTACAAAATTATGTTTGGCGATGTTTAAGTTTTTGAAGGCGGACCACTCATTTTGTCTGGTGACTTCAATATGTTTCTTTAAAATTAATCTGCTGAAGTTGTTGAACGGATGGTCGTCAATTTGTCTAAGGCGAATCGGAAGCAGGGATTTGGGAAGAACTTGCTCCTCTAGACATTTAGTAAGAAACTTTCGTCGGATACGAATTGCACTTAATTCCGCGTTTCATGTCCACTTCACCTTCTCTGCCCTACCTTTACGGTCTTATTAAAACCCACAAACCTGGCAACCCTATGCGCCCTATTATTAGCTCGGTGGGCTCTATTACTTATAAACTCTCCAAATGGCTTGTCAAAGTCTTGTCCCCCATTCTCGGAACTATCTCTGATTCACATGTAAAAAATTCCATGGATCTTACTGAAAAATTGAATAATGCACGTACTGAAACTAACGATAGATTGATCAGTTTTGATGTTTGTTCATTGTTTACAAAAGTGCCGATTGATGATATGCTTGACTTTCTCTCCCAAGAATTACATAAGTATGACCTGCCACTACCTTCACACATTGTTTTGGAACTTATTAAGCTTTGCATTAAAGACTGTAAATTCACTTTCAATAACGAGTATTATCAACAAGTGTTTGGGATGGCCATGGGCAACCCCTTATCGCCCCTCCTCTCCAATATTTATATGGAGTTTTTCGAAATTACTTACATTCCGAGAATCCTGGGGGTTGGCATCCCTTGGTTGCGGTACGTCGACGATATTTTGTGTATCTGGCCCATGAATCGTGACCTGGATAACTTCCTCCTTCAGTTAAATGATCAAGTCCCCTCCATTAAGTTTACTTTAGAAGTGGAACAAGACAAGTCAATCCCATTTTTGGATGTGCGTGTACATAGGGAAAGCCCAGGTTTTAAGTTTAGTATCTATCGGAAAACAACAAACAACTTGTCCTACGTACACTTTTACTCGGGACATGACACCCCCACTAAGAAGGCCATTTTTCATCAATGTTTCTCCGCGCCCTTAGGATCGCCAGTCCGGAATACATCGATGCCGAATTGGAAAAAATCAACGGTATTGGAAGTGATCTGTGTTACCCATCTGCGTTTATGGAATCTTGTCTCAACAAGGCAAAACGAACTTTCTATCGTGTCAATAATAACACTCGTACTTTGTCAAAAAATATTTTAGTACTTCCATTTTTCCCGGGCTTTTTAGGCATTGCTAATGTACTTAAACTTTTGGATATTAATGTAGTATTTTCATATAACAATATTGTGAAAAATATCATAGTAAAAAATAGCCCTACCAATAATTCAGGCATTATCTATAAAATTGGGTGTAAACAATGTGATTCCTTTTACATAGGTCAGACGGGAAAGGATTTGCACACACGTATAAAACAGCATCAATATTCCGTCAGAACAGGACAGTTGTCCAGTGCTCTTTTTGTCCATTTGTCAGAGTTATCCCACTGTATTGATTGGAATAATGCTTCAGTTTTATTTCATTCGAGCAACATTGTCAATAGAAATATTCTTGAGTCTGCCATTATTCAACTTTCAAATAACTTCAACATAAGCAAAGGTCTTTTTCAACTCGATCCTGTTGTTTTGAATTCCTTAAAACAAACTAGATAAAAAGGGTAGGACACTCAATCTTTGGTAAACTTGTAAGCTACTTTTTACTTTTAATCTTCAATTTATTTTTATATATATCGAAACTTGACTCTAAGAGGCAAGTGTTAAACCCGGGCGTATCTCCAGTATAAATTTGTATTATTTTTATAACTCATTTGATCTTGTGCTAAAAATCGATTTGCCTCTTTGTTAATCCTCTAATCCTTAATTTTTAAGTTTTATTTTTACTTCTCCGTTTATCGCATATATATGTATATATATATATGTGTATGTGTGTAGATATGTATGTATATATATATATATATATGTATATGTGTTTGTGTGTATGTATGTTATTTATTTATATTTCTGTAACCTATATATAGGCCGGAACCTTTTATGTATTTCAGTGTTCCTGAGGATGTCATTAGACGAAAGCGCTTGAGCACCGTTTTGTGTTTCCTTTCGTTCGTGGTTTTATTCATCATATATATATTATGTAATAACCGGATCTCTCCGAGTTTGGGCGAGGTCAGGATGTTACTAGAGAGAGGGTTATTACTTTAACACTCTTGGATGCAGAAATAGTTTACTCTTCGTATTCCCACAATCGAGGAGTCCTGTGTGGGCCCGTGTTTTTCTTTAATCCCACTTATCAAAGTTCAAAGAGTAGAAAATAAACACAACGGCTTACACGATTTTTAATTTGAATATAGGCGAGATAAATATAATGGATTAGCATGAATCAAATGTTTCTTTTGTACAGACCAGAGGTTTAATAATAATAAAAATAATAAAACTTTCATGATGATAATATGTTACTTTATCTTCATTGTAAGATATGAAATAAGTCGAGACCCCTTCTAAGACGCCCTCTCGTCCGTTCTGAGTCCCTAAACTTATGTGGATCAATTGCAAGCTACCGATCTTTCTCTCTAAACGGTCAGACTTTAAAATTATACCTCATGAATCTTCCAATTCTCAAAAGCAATTCCCGTTAACGGACTGAAACCCTTCGGCCCCGAGACCCTGCTCCAGGGATCTGCCTTAAGGGCGCTGATCCCCTTCTTATATAGTCAAAGGAACGGAACCTGGCAACGCCATCACGCAAGCGGTTGACGTCACCGGAGAGCATTGTGTTTCCCAAGTGAAATCAAAGAAACTGTCTGCGTCATTGCGTGTGACTTCCGTCGGAAGGAAAAGAGTCATACATAGCTTGGGAAATATTAAATGAATGAAATTTCATAAACATAATAGTCATCAGGGTGCGGATATATATCACATCACATCATATTATTTTCTAGTCTGACTGGTTGATTCGTGCTGCAACTTTTAGCTAGCTTCCGTTTTAAACGATAAGCTACCCAGAACTCACCACGAGGAGGTAGTTGCAGAGTGAGTTCCACCCGCCCACCCATCAGCTTGATATTTTTAAGTAATTTTGAATTGTTGTTTAGTGTCATACTTTTTTATTGCTGATCTAGACTTTATTCTTGCACGAATGAATCCATCTCGCTCCTCTTCACCGCAAACAGAATTTGAAGCCTCTGTTACTAATCTTACAACCCTTTTAACACTCTGAGTGTGGCACGGAAACTTCTCGATGTTTAGCTTTGGAATGTTTCGTTTCTGTAACCAAAGTTGTAAATGTGCATCCTCTACAAATCTTAACAAAGAAGATTCAGTTCTTTGGCTGGTTTCCCAACATATCATATCAATATAATCATTTGCCTTGAAATTTATGACAGGCACTTTGAATTTCCTCAGCTCAAAAGGCTTTTGTTTGATATTATTTCTCATCGCGATAATTCTTCTGACTGCAAGCTCTCGAATGCGGTCTCTGTCATCACACATCATACATAACAGTAAATTTTCTGGATGTGCGAAGAAAGCATTTCTTTGAATAACTGGGTCAACAACCTTTTTGAGTTGTGGCGGTAGATATCTTGAGAGTTTAATCATCTCAAATAAATGCTTTTAGCCATAAGTGCATGAAGGATTAGCCTTAACCTTGAACCAACAAGGAGCATAAACTTTAATAACAAATGTAGCTAAATTCCTTAGTTCTTCCGATGGGCACAGTGTTGCCACATAAAGTCTAAGGATTCTAATGGATGTCGTGAGCCATCTAGAATTAGATGCTGGTCCTGGTTTTCGTTGAGAAAGATTGTCATCTATTATTTCTGAACTTACTCCTTGACAAATATCAAATAATAACTTCTGGTCATAACTGAGGTCTAGTTCTTGATGTTGAGTTATTGCTGGCATTTCGATAGCTTTGAATTTTACAACAGACATATATTCGCATTTTTTTAGTTTATTGCCAATTACTCCTGAGTAACTAGAAGGCCCTGTTGTTGGTCCATCTATATATGAAAATAAGTGCCGTAGTAGTAGTAGCTCATTTGTGTGGAGAAGACAAATAAACCACTGAAGTGGGCGACCGAGTTTCTCTTCAAGTGACCTTATGATCCCTCCATGAATTCCAACATTAACATTAATACCATCACATCCAATCACAGTCAAATTATTAAACTTTTACTTTTGCGGGTAAAGTATGATAGCATTTCTGTAGCGATGTGCAATGACTGGCCCGATTTTAGTGTAATATGACCAACATATATTGATCCAGGTTCTTGAATAAGAACTACATGCTCCTTTGTAACAACCTGAGGGTAGTACTTGCTTCCTTGTTTTATTTGGACTTTTGTTTGATCTTTACGTCCATCAAAATAAAGGGATTCCATGTTTTTGACCAGATTTTCTTCACTCAAACTTTTTTGGTATTTGTGTCTTTCTCTTCTAATCTTATTTCGATCTATTATGTTTTCTGGAAATGATTCGCTTACTATTTTCAAATCTGTAGGAACTGCAGAGGTAACAGCCGCTGCTGATCGATCTTATATACCGTATCTGTCACATTCAGGAGCTAATGTTGGTAAATTAATTCTCATTTGTTTTGATATTTGTTCGGTGCATTTCATATTTTGAGGTCTCTGTTTAGTTGAGTTTTTCTACATTACCACTGCTTTGGGAAGAAGATGGCATACTGTTTTCCTCAGCACTCCTCTGCTTTTCAAGTTGAGCCTGTCATGCAAAGTTTTTATGAGTCCTAGGCCAGTCTGTTGTTGAAATCATCATCTTCCGTTCTGTTCGCTGATCAGTTAAAAATGCTCGTTCTTCTGTAGGCACTTTATTATTTTTATCACATATGCATTTTGAGAAATCTAAACATTTGCAGCAAGCTACGTTCATCAACATATTACAGCGCTCCTTAAATACATCAACTCTTCTGTTAAAACTTGCAGAGCCATTCTGCCATGGTGTTTCATTAAATTGCAGTACTTTTCATACCACGTCTGGATTATGCTTTTAATTCGTTGGAAAGAGACGCAAGGGATTGATGCCTTTTTCCAAATCTAAATAACAGACTTTGTAAGATTTGAAGATATGGTATCCACGAGACCTCTGTTAGGAAGGTCATGATTATGTTTTATGTAGAGGAAAATTTTTAAAAACATCCCCGTAGGTAGGAAGGACATTAGGATTAAGTGGCTCTACGATCCCGAAAATAGGGCACACAAAAGACGATCTAACTTAACACAAGTCATATTTTTTTACACACTACTCACTTGATGAAGGAACTGAATGAAAGTTTGAGTCATCACCGACTAATCAAATTTCGACCCAGTTTTGCTTATTCGACTGAGTGGTGATAACGCAATAATGATGTTGTAGTGAATACTCTTATTTTAGTTTCAAGATAAATGTTAATTTTACCGTCTTGAATTTCGGAATAGCTATAAATTCATTTTAAATTAGTTACCCATCATAATTCAATTGTAAACCACATTAATACTAATTTTATGTATACTGTATTATTTTATTGTATGTAAACATAATTAATTATATATCACAATTGTCAGTTAATCATTTATATTCAAATAATTATTTTAATCTAATACCATGTCCATTTTGCAAATAAATAATAGAAATCCAAGGGTTATATTTTCCACCTTTGGTACTGTCGCAGTTTCGCCTAACGGACTCAATACGGCTAGTGAGATAATCACTGGTTGGCACTTAACCAGCGGCAGTGCTTATGGCTACATCATCCAGGTTAACCTATACCGGATAGATGCGCTACGGTCCCAAGCCGTAGCTTGCCTAGGCCCGACGACGACGAAAACCAACAATTGGTGACCCCGGAGTTGGATTCCCCCCTTTTACCCGAACGACTAGGACTAGACTGTAACGTCGTTCGTGCCCATCACCCCCTTCACCCGAGCGACTAGGACCAGACTGTAACGTCGCTCGTGCCCTCTGCCCCTCACCCCTGCCCGTGCGGTCTGTGCCTGCGCTCGTCTCAACCTCCACTCCTTCGTTGGTAACTTGTCGTCTTGCTTGTACGTCAGCAAGGATAGGAGAAGATGCCTGACGACGCTGGTGCCATCTCCCACTTGAGCGTAAAGCTCCCCGTCTTCTGGCCGGGTGATCCATTTATTTGGTTCCACCAAGTGGAATCACAATTCAACTTGGAAAGGATCACCGCTAGCAGGACAAAATACGATCATGTTTTGTCCTCTCTACCAGCGAGCATCATCTCTGAAGTCCGTGACGTCATCGTGTCTACTTCCACGAGTGAGGACCCATACAACGATCTGAAGTCTGCCATCCTGTGCCGCACCACTGTCTCCGAGCGTGAGAAACTACATCAGTTAATCTCAAAAGAAGAACTTGGAGACCGTAAGCCCACTCAAATGCTGAGGGCTATGCAGTGCACTCTAGGCGAACGCGCACAAACCTTCGATAAGGACATCTTTAGACAGTTGTTCTTGCAGAAACTTCCTCCATCAGCTCAGCGTGTCTTGGCCACTATGGATCCTGCTACTCCAGTTGATAAACTAGCAGAAACTGCCGACAAAGTAGTGGAGATTGACACAGCTCCGGTCAACAACGTGAACACACAATCGGAACTGGAGTTGAAAGTGGAAGAGTTAAGTCAACAACTCAACCACGTTTGTTCTCTGCTACAAAATCAACGGCAAAGAAGCCATTCTCGGTCAAGATTTACGAAGAGGCATCGTTCGAGTTCCGGGAAGATCTGCTTCTACCATTTTAAATTTGGAAAGAAGGCTAGGAAGTGCATCTCCCCTTGCAATTTTTCGTCGGAAAACCCCAGCAGCGAGTCCTAATGGCGTCTAGTACTCGCACTGCCAACCTGTTATTCATAAAGGACAGGAACTCTGGTGTCAATTTTTTGGTCGATACCGGAGCGTCAGTCAGTGTATTCCCTCAAAAATCTGGTCATACGCACTCGGAATCTCCGCCTCTATACGCTGCTAACGGTTCACGCATACCCACGTACGGTACTCAGTCGCGTGAACTAAACTTGGGCCTTCACCGATCCTTCAAGTGGATTTTCATCTGTGCTCAAGTGCAGCATCCCATAATCGGCGCTGACTTCCTCCAGCATTTCAAACTCCTGGTGGATCTTGACAAGCGACGCTTATGCGACCAGGCCACACTGCTTTCTGTTCTTGCCAAACAGGTTGCCCTTCCGGACGCCTCGAACTCTGCACTTTCCCTCGTTCCCCCTAATTCCATGTACCAGTGCCTTTTCCAGCGATATCCAGGAATTCTTCAACCGATGCAGATGGGTGATACCATTAAGCACACCATTACCCATCACATTACAACAAAAGGTCCCCCTGTGTTTGCAAAACCCAGACGTCTTGCCCCGGACAAACTGAAAGCTGCCAAATCGGAATTCCAGCTTATGATAGATCTTGGGATAATAAGACCTTCCAAAAGCAGTTGGTCCTCTCCCTACACCTGGTCCAGAAGAAGTCAGGAGACTGGAGACCATGTGGGGATTACCGGTTTTTGAATTCGACAACCATCCCGGACCGATATCCGGTACCAAATGTCCAAGACTTTACTTCTCTTCTCCACGGCAAATCTATCTTCAGTAAAATAGACCTCGTTAAGGCTTTCCACCACATTCCCGTAGAGCCTTCGGATATTCCCAAGACTGCAGTTTGTACACCATTTGGGTTATTCGAATTTGTGAAGATGCCGTTCGGGCTACGGAATGCTGCGCAAACCTTTCAGAGGTTTATAGATGAGGTCACCAGAGGCTTAGACTTTGTTTATGCCTACATCGATGATTTGCTTGTGGCCAGCTCAACGGAAGAGGAACATAAGGAACATCTTTCACTCCTCTTTCAACGCTTAGAACAATACGGTGTTACTATTAATGCATCTAAGTGTGTGTTTGCACAGCCAACCTTGGAATTTCTTGGTCACACGATTTCGCAGCACGGAATTACCCCCCTTCAGGACAAGTGTGAAGTGATAAAAAATTACCCTATGCCAAATAATCAGCGTGAGTTACGTCGGTTTCTAGGTTTGGTAAATTATTACCACAAGTTCATTAAAAACTGTGCCAGTGTTCTTGCTCCTCTACACGCTATGATCACACACAAACGCAAGGTAACGAAATTGGTATGGTGTAGCGATAGTTTACAGGCGTTCGACAATGCCAAAAATGCTATCAATAGTGCATTGTCTCTGTCATTTCCTATCGGTGATGCCCCCCTAACTCTGACGGTCGATGCATCAGATGTTGCGATCGGTGGGGTGTTGGAACAAACCATTAACGGTCAACAAGCACCCATCGCGTTTTACTCGAAAAAGCTGCAGCCAGCCCAAACGCGTTATAGTGCTTTCGGACGTGAACTTCTTGCTATTTACTTAAACGTGAAGCATTTTCAACATTTCCTTGAAGGCCGAGAGTTTTGTGTTTTTACCGACCACAAACCTTTGGTCACTGTCTTCAATAAAAACAGCTGTAACCACTCTCCCAGAGTCATCAGGCATCTCGATTATATCTCGCAATTTACCACAGATATCCGCCACATCAAAGGTGTCTTGAACACTCCAGCGGATGCACTTTCAAGAATAGAGATTACTTCTGTTACCCTCAGCTCTACACTGTGGAATGCTATTGCACAGGATCAAGATAAGGATACGGAACTACAAGACCTGCTCAGAGAAGACTCCACTCACTCACTTTCCCTCAAGAAAATGAGTATGCCAGGATTGTCTGTGCCCCTCTATTGCGACGTATCAACAGCTGCTATTCGCCCTTATGTCCCTCCATGTCACAGACAAGCAGTCTTCACGGATCTTCATAAGCCCTCCCATCCTGGTATCCGTGCTTCGCAACACCTGGTTACCTCTCGCTTTGTTTGGCCCTCGATGCGGAAGGATGTCAAGCATTGGACCAAAACGTGCCTTGCCTGCCAGCGTGCCAAAGTCCAAAGGCACACCAGGTCCCCCTTTGACGCATTTCCGCCCCCATCCCAGCGATTTGAGGTAATTCATGTAGACATTGTTGGCCCTCTTCCAGTGATTCAAGGCCAACGTTATCTGCTCACCTGTCTCGACCGCTTTTCCAGATGGCCTGAAGCCATCCCACTTCCTGATATCCAAGCGGACACTGTTGCAAGAGCCTTTCTTCATGGATGGGTATCAAGATTTGGATTGCCGACAAAAGTCATCACTGACCAAGGTCGCCAATTTGAGTCTTCGCTTTGGAAGAAGTTTACCAGCTTGTTGGGTACAGTACATGCGCATACCTGTGCGTATCATCCGCAAGCTAACGGCCTCGTCGAACGCTTCCATCGCCAGCTGAAGTCATCCCTTATGTGTCACGAAGACTCCCATTGGATGGATAACTTCCACTCGTGTTGCTTGGTATTCGCTCTGCATTTAAGAGTGATCTGAAGACTACAGCGGCTGAACTAGTCTATGGAACAACACTGCGGCTACCAGGTGGCTACTTCACTGCAGGGGATAAGTCATGTGATCCTACGGAATTCGCTCAAACACTTTCCTCTCACATGCAGTCCCTTCAGCCTGTTCCCCCTCGATTGACTAGCCAACAGAACATCTTTGTTTCCCCAGCCCTCCAGTCTTGCACCCACGTTTTCGTTCGTGTACCTGTCCCAAAACGGCCTCTCCAATGTCCATATGACGGGCCCTATGAAGTTCTCCGACGTACGCGCAAATCATTTCTCATCCAGCGCGGTTCCAAGGTCGACAAGGTTTCTATCGATCGTCTTAAGCCTGCGTTTTTGGAATCAACCTTAAGCGAGGTACATGTAGCTACCAAAAAGGTCCAGGGGAAATCTGTGTCGTTCGGAACTCTTTGAACTTCCTCTCTGGTGGGGGAGTGTGTAGTGAATACTCTTATTTTAGTTTCAAGATAAATGTTAATTTTACCGTCTTGAATTTCGGAATAGCTATAAATTCATTTTAAATTAGTTACCCATCATAATTCAATTGTAAACCACATTAATACTAATTTTATGTATACTGTATTATTTTATTGTATGTAAACATAATTAATTATATATCACAATTGTCAGTTAATCATTTATATTCAAATAATTATTTTAATCTAATACCATGTCCATTTTGCAAATAAATAATAGAAATCCAAGGGTTATATTTTCCACCTTTGGTACTGTCGCAGTTTCGCCTAACGGACTCAATACGGCTAGTGAGATAATCACTGGTTGGCACTTAACCAGCGGCAGTGCTTATGGCTACATCATCCAGGTTAACCTATACCGGATAGATGCGCTACGGTCCCAAGCCGTAGCTTGCCTAGGCCCGACGACGACGAAAACCAACAATGTCATTGTGTAATTATGTAATGTGTCACTATTTGCAGAATTCACATTCATACAATACACACAAACATAGATTACATCACACATAAATGTACATACACGTCCACACGCACACATTGAGAAATGGCTTTGTTTTATATATGCGGAAGAAAATTGAAATTGTTAAATTTTATATTTCTTTAAGTAAATTAAAATTATCTCTTTAACTAATTATCTGTTTACATGCGGTTTGCATCACTATATTTCTAATACAATGCCTAATAACAGTTGTCTAAATAAATAACTGTATATAACATAGTTTAGGAATTATTTGAAAAAATTGGCAAATTTGCCGTAACTGCAGAATGTTATGTTTGTCTCAGAAAAATAGTTATTTTGTTAACTAATTACCCGATTTACATGCGGTTTTCATTCCGTTTCTAACATAATGCCTAATAATAGTGATCTAAGTAACTAATTATGTATCTCACATAGTTTAGGATTTATTTGGGAAAATGTGCGGATTTGCCAATTTTGCAAATATTAGGGGAGCTTGGGGGAGTAAATGCCCCCATCTGATTTTTTTCAAATTTTGGCATTTTAATCATGTTTACAATTGGTATCTTTTTAGCCCTCAGGCATATTAAATTTCTTAAATTTCATTTTTTCACTCCACCCTACTCTAAGTACATATCTAGCTACTTGAAATAGGGGGGTCATTTTTTATTTTTATTCTAGGAAAGATTTCCGTAGCTATTTCTCTTATGCAATTATAGAGCACTCGCATCGTTCATAATTAGCCTGATGCAGTGTCAAATCAGTAAACAATCTTCTTACCAGATCACTTTATTTATTCCGACGATTTTTTTTCTCTGTATCACCTCTTCATTTTATTATGCATCTGTCGGCTAAATTACAGCACTAATTAATTATTTATTTTGAGAAAGGTGAAGTTTAGAAAAGAATTCTATAATATTCGCGAAATCGTGTCAGTATAATTTTTAGTATCATATTAAAACTGCAGGTCTAGGTTGGCGTGACAGTCCATTCTGTAGTTTATTTTCCTGCGAATCGTATTTTAAACTGTAGACCGTAAGGTGGTGTGACAATCCATACCATAGCTTTTATTTTAATCCTGAGAAACGTAATTACAAGTATAAGTCAGGGATGTAATCTCGATCATGCCTTCAGACACACAAATGATTATATACAGGGGCGTTGCCAGAATTTCTTTTCTGGATGGGATAGTATATATATATATATATATATATATAATATATAATATATATATATATTTATATAAATATTATGTAATACAAAGTGGAATACATACTGGAAGCCCCTCTTTGAAACCCCTGAACAGTATAACCAGGATGCTGACTGGATAGAGACCATCAGGGAAGCAAATGAGGGTAAACCGGAAATGGAGGAGTTATTTATAATGGAAGACAAGATAAGAAGGAAGTTTGCAAAATTCTCCAACATTAAAAAACCTCTCCTAGATAAGCTCCCAAATTTCTGGCTGAAACAGGAAACAGGTCACGGCATTACACCACCATTACACTGCCGCTTTTCACAGAATTTTGCAGGGAGAAGAAGAAACACCAGACTGGCTTACAAGTGGAGATACGACCCTCATCCCTAAGACTCGTGAGACAAATCTCCCAAATAAATACCGCCCAATCTGCTGTCTCACCACCACCTATAAACTATTTACAGGCCTAATTGCAGACAGTATGTATGAACACCTGGATGCTGGAGACTATCTGGAGAAAGAACAAAAAGGATGTAGAAGAAACTGCTTTGGCATAAAGGATCAGCTGCTCATCAACAAAACTATCCTTGAAGACTGTAAAAAAAGAGGCAGAAACCTAAGTATGGCATGGATAGACTTTCAGAAGGCATTTGATAGTGTCCCACACTCCTGGATTTTGGAATGCCTTAAGCTGTACAAAATCCATCTTACCATTATTAGCACTCTGACTAAAACCTAGAATGCCGACTACGGATCGTCCATACTTACTCCGGTGACATAAAAATGAAGTTTGGTTTGGATAAATGTGCTAAGTGTACACTTAGGCAGGAAAATACAAACCCATAACATCAATTTAGGAATAGACACTGAGATTAAAGACTTGGAAGGGAACAGTTCCTACAAATACCTTGGGATAGAAGAAAGTGGTAATATAGAACACCGGCAAATGCGAGAGAAAATCAGTGGAGAGTATGTACGAAGACTGAAAAAGATCTGCAAGACTCAACTTACATCAAAGAACAAAATAACAGCTATAAATCAACTCGCCATCCGTGTTATCAATTATACTACAGGGATCATAGACTGGCTGCAATCAGAACTAAACAAACTAGATGTTAAGACCAGAAAAATCCTCACTCTAAATAGAACAACATCCCGGAACCAGTGTCTTCCCAGATTGTACCTACCAAGAAAACTGAGAGGAATGGGATTTACTGAGGTTAACCAGCTGGACCGATCATCGACCATCAGCATTGGGAAGTATCTGAGGAGTTCGAGTAGCCCCACAATAGCTCTGGTCCGTGAACACCACAACACAAGGGTAACGCAACATACTTCCATAACCAAACTGGCCCAGCACTTTGGAGGGAATAATATGACAGAAGAAGTAGAAACTGAAAGAGTACCAGCCACCTTAATAGCTAGGAAACGTCGCAAAAGATTTGTGCTGGAACAACAGGCCAAACATGCAGAAGAACGGGAACAACATCAAAGAGCTGGAAAATACTATCAAGAACTACAGAAGGACTACACCAATAAAGAAGGATCATTGGAATGGTTAAGGAGAGGAGTTCTGCAATATGACGGAAAGCGACTAATAATGGGTGCTGAAGATCTTGCACTCCTAACAAATGCATTTAAAAAAATGGCTGGGCTAAGTAATAATGACAGGTGTAGATTCGATCATGTTGAGGTTGAAAGTGTTGGCCATCTAATATCAGGCTGTAGGGTGCTCATGGCAGATGGATGCTATACAACGAGACAATAAAATTTGAAAATATATCCACTGGAAGATCATGACAGCATTAGAATTAGAATACACTAAAAATGTATGGGACCATACACATGCACCAGTCACTGGAAATAACCACTATACTATATACTATGACACAGTAATTCCAACCTCCACTTTTATAGACAACTCGGCAGTAAAACCGGAGATAGTAGTGTGGGACAAGAGGGAAAGTAGTGCCTTACTTATTGTGGTCAGTGTCCCAAATGACTACGGCCTTAATAGAGCGGAAAGGGAGAAAATCACCAAATATCAGGCGCTTATCTACGACATAAAGAGAAACTGGAGATTGAAAGAAGCTGCCATTCTCCCCATCATAGTTGGGGCAACAGGTATGATTAAGAACAACCTACCAACTTACCTGAACAGGACAGCCCCAGGCCATAGAAATCCAAACAGGGGCATTAAAAGGAACGGTCACCTTCCTTAAATGAACGCTAGGCCAAGTTCAGACATAGCTGAAGTGTTTGGCTTCGGGTGGAAGCCTCACTTCCAGCTATAAAAAGTACCATAAAGAGTATAAATCAAGGGCGTAGCCAGAACTTCTTTTCAGGAGGGGCGAATATATATATATATATATATATATATATATATATATATATATATATACGCTGTATATATATAATACTAACCCACAAGGAAAAAGAAAAATGATTCCAAGGCCGTTCGTGTGCTTAGAAGTACACCTCGTCAGGGAATGTACTTCTGAATACACGAATGGCCTTGAAATCATTTTTCTTTTTCCTTGTGGGTTTGTATCATTTATTCATTTCACGTGTTTAATTGTGAAATTCATTCCATATATATATATATATATATATATATATATATATTATATATATAATATATATTATAATGAAAATTATTTCACGAAAGTAACACGTGAAAAATATTTATGATGAATAAAACCACGAAGGAAAGGAAACACAAAATGGTGCTCAAGCGCTTTCGTCTAATGACATCCTCAGGAACACTGAGGATGTCATTAGACGAAAGCGCTTGAGCACCATTTTGTGTTTCCTTTCCTTCGTGGTTTTATTCATCATATATTTATATATATATTAAAGTGTGTAAATGAGTAAAAACACATTCCTAAATGTATTACAATAATTCAACATATGCTGAAGGTACTTGGCATGGCGTACTTACTCATAAGTAATGCATAGAAATATCAAACCTATGATTTTATTTCGGGGGCGGCTGAGGCCCCCGTAGCTCCCCCCTGTCTACGTCTCTGTATATGTATATTATATATATATAGTCGGAATATTTGTAAATTTTTTTATTTTAAAACGTTTTAATTAAAATCTAGCTACGGTACATGGTATGGTAATTTTGTGAAACTGATTTAAACGAACAGAAGCGTAGTTATAATTTATGTAAACTTAATTTGATGGGAATAAATATGTTAAATTTTTCTTTTAAAGCAGTGGAGATAAGATGGATCATTTTGCAGAAGCTTTCCAGAATGCTGTAGAGGAAGAGGGCGATGAATCAGAAGTTTTACATCACAGTCGTCAGCCCCGCAGAGAGCCACATCACGAATGCGAACGAACAACACGAATTGCAGAATAATAATAATGTAAGTTTTTCTTTATTGACCGAAAAGGATAAGAATGAACGCCGATTATATTATGCTGTTTATTATTACGTGGTGAAATGAAGTACGAGATTTTTATTACTTATAAACGATTTCCACATATTTTAAATTAGATAAATGCATTACACTAACAACCTTGCTTCTCATCGCATTATGCACAACAACATATATATATTTTAATTTATTAAAGATTTAACAACTATTACAATTTAACTTACATTAGTTAGAGAACATAATTAAAATACTCGCACTGAAGCGTTACACAAATTATTATTAGTTGGTACATTTTATAAATTTAGGCATTATAATACTAAAAGTTATACTGCCCACGGTGCATATTTTTTGGAGAAATTTGATATTTACCGTTACAATTTAGTTATATTCCAATTTTAGCTTGCGAGGAATAGATGCTTTATATGTATAAAATAATTTTTTTAATTTCACACAACACATCGCGTGACTACAAACAGGAATCGGATTTTTATCTTTCTGCACATAAATTTATCATGAGCCTCAGGGTTACACGAGTCAAATAAGTTTTGGAAATCGGTAAATTCGTTCCGGCGGAGCATATGGATGGGACAATATGAGCAGTATTGCCCACATACGTTGCTGTATAGACTCTGGAAACAATATTGATTCCAAAACTATTTGTGGAATTTACAGTTGTTCAAGAAATTGTACAATTATGATATCATTCCACGGGGGTTCGCCCAGTGAATTAAAGTAATACAGTCGTTCACTATTTTTAAAATAAACGGCTATCCAATGGCGTCCTTCTCCACTGCTCAAGTCTGTGTTCACCATAAACGAGCCGCAGTCTTTCGTGATTCGAAGTTTTACCGTTTCATTCTTCGCAGAAACTCCGATAAATTTGCCGCGCGTGAAATCGTGAAATGATCATTCTTCATCACCCTCTGGAGTGTAACCGTATCTATTTTTAAAAGTCCGTCATAACCCCTAAAGTGGTGAACTTCAATTACGGCATGAGACTCAAGATAAACTACTATGTTAATAGTGCCGACTAGCGGCTTGTCGAATTCAAGTTTAAGTAAGGCGTTTCCGCTCTGCTGTGGGCTTAAGTGTGTGTTTATACTCCACTGAAGTCGGGGGAGAGATCAAAATGGTACAGGTTGACCCTCTCAACTAATTCGTTCTGCGTTACCCCTGTGCCTAAACCTTCACATCCACCGACGCTATACGCTAGATTGTTATATGCTCTCGCGCAAAGCGAAAACTCATCTGTAGAATAGCTCGTTTCCAGTGACCCCCATAAAGGCAAACGGTTGTCATACTGAATTATGTTTTTAAAACCAAACTTTTTTAATTTAAGTGCAGATTTTTTATATTTTCCATTCACAGAAGCGTATTCCTGCATTCCAATTAATATCCTTTTAGGCAGAATCCCGAGAGGAACATTTTCTATTTGCTTGAATGTTAAACTGAAGGGACTCTAAACACCTTCATTTGGACTCTGTTAATCTGGTATTTGACGCATAGTACCGTCCCGAGTTACTCCTGCCTTTTCACATTCATCGCGGTTTCGAAGAATCATAAAAACGGTTTCTTTCTTATCAATACTTAAAAACTTTGTGGCCATTTGAAATTCGCATAGTCCAACCTCATATGATTCACGCTCCAAATCGTTGGGCCTATGCAGTTCTGTTATAAAGTTGGACAGGGTATTGTTAGGGTGTACAGACAAAGAGGCAGAGGACGGCAGTGTGACGTAGAAGTGGTTAAGCACCATGTTGTATACTATTTAATCTTCATTATTTCATCAGCTTTTGTATAGGTGTTGAAGCTCTTTGGGTATCCTAGCCACTTTACCAGGTACATTTTTCTCTTTCCTGAACCTTTCTTTCCTAAAATTTTTTCACTTTTAAACACTTTTTCCTAAATTAAATGCCACTTTCTGCAACTCCCCGCCATAAAAGCCCCCGGCAAGTTCTTCCTCATTCAAATCTTCAACGTAATACATCATCACTTTGTCTTTAGACCTCATAGATGTAACTTTAAAAATCTCACGAGTCCACCCTTGCTCAAATCTTTTCGCGAACTTATTCCCCGAACGCGACAGTCCTACATAATCAGTGATTTTGAAACGCGCAGAGCGTGGTGGTGCTCTGCGACTATCTTTTCTCGTCTCCGGCTCTGTATGCGTACCTCTTTTTAAAATCTCGTTAGGTGATGTACCAATCGTACGGAGGTGTGAACGATTGTAGGATAATGCCAACTGTTCCAGAATGCCTACATATCTATATGTGTTTTATGTGTTTAATACATGTTGAGTTGTTGCGGACTCGCCCCGTTGTTCTTTGTTTGTTCGTCTATAGGTTCACATCAGTTTCGCTACCATGTTTGAAAACTACAGGAAACTTTCGTACTCATGAAGAAATTTCTGAAGAGCTTCTTGGTATAAGATTCTTTTCTCGTCAGAAGGCCTTTCCCTGTTTAGTCGGTTCACCAATTCGCTTTCCATTCTATTAAGCCTGTTTTTACTCGGTTCTAGAACTGAATCTTGACTCTTTGTGTTTTATAGTGAAGCATACACCTCGTGTGGAATCACGACGCCTTTCTTCATTATATTAAACTAGACAATAAAGGCCCCGAAACTGAAAATAAGATGGGAAGGAATGAATCCCGTCTTTGTACAATAATTCGCTTTTTCTTTCCCACAGTTTGTCTTTTACGAGCGAGTGCGTGTATTATGTTCTTGTAACGACGTAAGCGAGACTTCTGAGAGGACTTCATTTGTACATTGCATTTTATAACGTTAAGACAAATTTTGCAGACGCATTTTTAAAAGTTGGATTCAATATTTTTACGAAACAGGTGCTGGAGAGTTTGTGGCAGTCGATGATAGATTTTTATTAAATCACGGTATTTCTTTAACCTCTTTGTCATTCTGGGATATACACCGTTTCAGTCTCGTTTGGGAATAGATTCGTTATCGGAAGCACCCTAAACGTGTTACGTGTGTGAAGGTCACAAACCAAATATCCGTAACTCTGACTTGTAACTTCTTTAAAACGTCTAAAAACTCTTTACGGTGATTCTGGAACATTTGGCTGGCTAATACCACAATTTCTGATACATCTCGACGCTGAGCAAATAAGACAAGATATTGTGTTTAGCGATACATTGCGCATGTATCTATTTTTGAAAAATAGATTCTGATTGATGAAGAACACGCTTATGTTAAGATGGTTTGAGAATACTGTGAATGTTTCGGCAAACGTTTTACCCATTTCTAACATGCGATCGTCAATTACAATAACCGTTTGCTCAACGCACTTTATCATAAACAACTTTGTGGAACAAAATATCATTTTGGTATTCGTTGAATACAGTTCGTACGTCGAATAGCACCATATAACTTTATGCACAGAGTTTGAGAACAGCTCATGCTTATCTTTAATGATTTTAAGCATAAACACTGTTTTACCGCAGCCTGAAGGACCGGATATAATGTATGTAATCCATCTCTATCACGTCACACTCTAAAGTGGAACATTTATAAAATATAATAAAATTTTAAGTGTTGCTCCTTATATTCTAGTCTTGTTTTTCTTCTTTCCTAGGAGCGTGAATGATGACGAAGGTGGGGTACTGTACCAGCATCATGTACCCATTGTGGACATTGCAGATGAAGCTGATGATAACGACGATAGTATAGTTATTGTTGAGGCTACAGACTGCTCCACCAACGTCACGCCAACTAGAGTTCCGGAGCCCTAAGCAGTGACAGCTGTAGCACCCACACTCTCTAATTCGGGTAGAAAGCGGGTGCATCAGGTTGCTAACAGCCCCATTGTTGAAACACCTTCCACAGCAGGTATAAAGCGTGTAAAACTTTCCACGAGAGCGCCAGCTAAGCTACCCAAGATGATGGGTGGATTCGCTGAAGTTTCAAAAGAGTACTTCCCTTGCACATTCCTCAACTGCGACACTTTAAATTACGTAGGACTGCCACCACCCTAACATTACTTTAACTATGACAGCATGAGTGCAACCGTCCGTAAAGACTTTGATCGCTACTACAACAGGTTTAATGAAGATAATTCCTTACAATATAGTGTATGAATGTGAACGATATTTTGTGAATGACATACGCGTACTTAGAGTATGCTTCCAAACCTTTAGAAGGATGTACATAACCCGTTTCAACTGTGATCCGCTACAATCCGCAATCACGATCGCATCATTGTATTTTACCGTATTTAAGAATAACTTCATGCCTAAAGACACGGTAACTGTCATTCCCCGAAACGTTCCGCGCAGTTATGGGTGCTAGGCTGTTTACTGGCTCACACACATACAACAACAGAGAGGTGTATTCACAAAACATGCACGCAACACAGGGGAAGTTGTAATCAAGATCAGTGGTCGTGTTGTTTGGATGGATGGTCTAAGCGAGGACCCCACCACTGGTTAGAAGAAGGTGTACTCCTTTAACGGATGCTGGTGGCATGGATGCCCACGTTCTGAGTGTGGTATCATAGAAGATATCCATGGCAGATCTCTTGCTGATAGTCTCGCATGGACCGGTACCTGGGACCAACTTATAAGCTTCCAGTTCACTCACAAGGTTTTGTGAGAACACGAATATGATGCCTGGATGGAGGCTGATGAACAGTGCCGCAAAGAAATAGGGCCTATCAAACGCGTACAATGGTGCTGTATCCTCTCAAATGCGGCGATAGTTTGTTTGGAGGATGTACAAACCCCTTCAAACTATACTTTCCAGCTACGGAAGGGGGTGAAGATTTATTACCACGATTTCTGCTCATTATACCCTTACATGATAAAGAACAATCTGTACCCCGTAGACGCACCTCAAAAACTAGTGGATCCTACCCTGCTTACCATCGAAGATTTCTTGACTGTTTTGAATGAGAACTACTTCGGCCTTTCTTTCGTAGTTGTGCTCTCCCCTCGCGACTTATGGATTCCAATCTTGCCCGTTATTATAGATCATAAACTCGTGTTTCCCCTGTGCGTGTAGTGTGCAGAGGCTAACAGTGGGGTCTGAAACCATACACTCAGAGGCGTTTATACAAGTCCTGAGCTAACTCTAGCCATTCGTCACGGGTACAGAATACTGAAGATTTATGAGGTGTGGAGGTTCCAGAAGCTCCCCAACCTTTTCACACCGTATATAAACAGTTTTTTGAAGGATAAAGTTGAGGCATCAGGATACCCTCGCGGTATTGAGACCGAAGGTGAAAAAACAGCATATATCCAGGGTTACCGCGATC
This sequence comes from Bathynomus jamesi, assembly GCA_023014485.1. NCBI lineage: Eukaryota > Metazoa > Arthropoda > Malacostraca > Isopoda > Cirolanidae > Bathynomus > Bathynomus jamesi. The sequence continues at coordinate 691,160 of JAJOZX010000203.1, read as the reverse complement.
GTGAAGGTATACAGCTTGAGCGGAGCTAGATTGTGCAAAACCCTGGTAAGCGCTTTAATACAAAGTTGTGCTTAAATGGTGTTTTGGGGAAATTTGCACAGAATACAGACAAGGAGAACATCCATCTAGCTCAAAGTTATAACGATGTATGGGACTACGCAAACGTAATCGATAAAGAAATCATGGCGATCGTGAATGTGGGCAATACTTACATAATAAGGTACAACAGAACAGAGATATGTACGGATTCACGAGTCCCAAACATACCTTAGTATGGTGTCAAAAAGGGAGAGTGCAATGCAATTCCAAATATTACGTAATATTGCATAATGTTGCAAGAGTGCCACCCAAGCCCCTTTGTTGCTAAGACCCGCCCCCTTTGTTGCCAAGGCACCCCTTTTGTTGCAAGCCCCGAAATGGGACGGCAAGGGGTATGCAACCTGGAGTTATCCCCCAAACTGATCCCCCCAAAGGGGAGTGCCAACCCCAAAATGGGATTGCAAGGGGTATGCAACTTGGAGACGGAGTTCTCCCCCAAGCTGAACCCCCCAAAGGGGCATGCCTATCCTAAGGGCGCCTCTTTGGGGAGGAAGGGGTTTCCTCACCCCCCAAAGGAGCAGAAAGAGATAGCAAGAGAGGAAGAGAGAAAGGAAGAGGAGATCCTTGCTCGGCTGGCAGCCGAGCTCATATGACTCAGTCGTCCAGTACCAGGCCTCTTATAGTTCCCATATTCAGCCAGTTGGCTTAATCAACCAGTTGGCAGAGTTGCCAGATAGCATTAAATATTTATTTATTCTATACATTATTCAGTCAGTCGGATGCTGAGTTGCCAGACAACGCCATATATATAATTATTATTCATTCAGGTGGCTGCTGAGTTGCCAGATTCGTTATTTATTTTAAATAAGCTTATGTTACAGTTGGCTGAGCTGTCAGCCTCGTTACTTATCTATTCAATTACTCTGTTTTAGAAAATGATATAAACGTGTTCAAGGAATAAATAAAACACCATTACAACGTTCTGTTTAGTAATTAATGGATATACAATAGGATATATATATATATTATATATATATATATATATATATATATATATATATATATATATATATATGATCAAATAATAGAACGGGGAATATATAATCATGCAAATCATAGTATTAACTAAATATTATAAAAATATATATTTATATTAATTATGTATAGTTGTACAAAACATGGAAAATATATAATCATACAAAGCACAGTATTAATCAAATATTTGAAAAATATATAGTTATATTATCAAAAGTTAGATTATTGTTTTTAAAACGAATGTCCACGATAGCCCTGTGAAACTGTTTGTGTCCTATATTGTCAAGTTAGCCGACAAGTTCAACAAAATGACTGTATATATTCTTGCCCATAACGGGGTAAAATTTGACACGCAGTTCCTTTATAAGGAGCTGCTCGAGAACGAGTCCTCTGAGATATTTACAGGTGATCCCTTGAAAAGAGGAAACAAACTTATACAGATGCAAATAAGAGGTAATGTGCAATTTAAAGATACTTTCTTATTCACGCCTTGTAAATTAGCAAAGCTACCAAAGGTGATGGGGGTAGCAGCTGAAGTATCAAAAGGCTACTTCCCTTACACTTTCCTCACTAGCGAGACTTTAAATTACTTGGGGCTACCTCCACCCAAACATTATTTTAACTATGGTTGTATGAGTGCAGATGAACGTGAAGACTTTGATCGATACTACAGCAGTTTTAATGAACGTAATCCTTATAATATAGCTGATGAATGTGAGCGTTATTGCGTGAATGATGTGCGCTTGCTTAGAGTATGTTTCTAAGCCTTTAGAAGGATGTACATAGGCCGTTCTAAATGCGATCCGCTGCAAGTCGCAATCACCATCGCGTCATTATGCTCTACAGTGTTCAAGAACAACTTCATGCCAAAAGCCACCTTAACCATTATTCACAGAAACAACCCCCGCAGTTACGGCCACAAGGCTATTTACTGGCTCATACACCTACAGCAGCAGACAGATGTATACATAAAGCACGCCCGCAACACGGGTGAAGTACCCATTAAGATTAATGGTCGTGTTTTTTGGGTTGATGGACAAAGTGAAAACCGTGTCACTGGTGTGAAGACTTTGTACTCCTTTAACGGATGCTGGTGGCATGGATGACCCCGTCCTGAGTGCGGGAATCGCCGGAGATATCCATGGTAGATCTCCTGCCGACTGTCTTGCATGGACCCGCACCCGCGATCAACTTATAGGGTCCCAGTTCACTCACAAAGTCTTGTGGGAGCATGAATATGATACACGGATGGAGACAGACGAGGTGTACCGTGAGGAAATAAACACGATCAAGCGTTCAATGGTACTGGATCCTCTCAAATGCGGTGATAGCTTGTTCGGTGGGCGTACAAATCCCTTCAAGCTATACTTTCCACCTACGGAGGGTGGGAAACTTCACTACTACGACTTGTGTTCTTTATACCCATACGTGATGAAGAACAACCCGTACCCGTGGGTGCTTCCGAGATATTGGTGGGTCCTAGCCTACCCTCCATCAATGAATTTTCAAGAAATTTGAATGATCGCTACTTTGGGCTCTCTTTCGTAGACGTGCTCCCCCATCGCGCTTTATGGATACCGATCTTACAAGTCGTCATTGACCTCAAGTTCATGTTTCCCCTGTGCGTGAAGTGTGCGGAAGAGAATAACGGTAATTGTAACCATACACCCGACCAGCGTAAGATCAGAGGCGTATATATAAGTCCTGAGCTGGCCCTAGCCGTACGCCATGGGTATAGAATACTGAAGGTACATGAGGTTTGGAGGTTTCAGAAGCTACCCAACCTTTTCAAGCCGTATATAAACGCATTTTTGAAGGATAAGGTTGAGGCATCAGGGTATCCGCGAGGAGTTGACACCAAAGATGAAGAGTCTGCCTATATTCAACGTTACCGCGACCACGAAGGTATACAACTTGATCGCGCCCAAATTGCAAAGAATCCTGGCAAGCGCTTTAGTGCAAAGTTGTGTCTAAACAGTCTATGGGGAAAATTTGCACAGAATACTGGCAAGGGAAACGTTCATTTGGCACAAAGCTATAGTGAAGTCTGGGATTATGCCAACGCACCCGATAAAGAAGTCATTGAAATCGTGAATGTAGGTAATACTTACATAATAAAGTACAACAACACTGAATTGGCCACAGATACCTCAAGGGTTACAAACATTCCTGTAGCCAGCTTCACAACAGTCTACGCCCGCATCAAACTTTGGGGTCTATTGCATTCTCTTAGGCAGAGAGTCTTGTATGCCGATACAGATAGCGTGATATTCACAGCGAGGGAGGGTGAATACATGCCTGCTATTGGTGAATTCCTCGGCGAGCTCACTGATGAGATCAATGATGAGTATGGAGACAATGCATACGCCGACTCTTTTGTCTCAACAGGACCTAAAACTTATGGGGTACGGGTGAGGATAGGCAATGAAACGAAATATATCGTGAAGGCAAAGGGTATCACGCTTAACCAAGCGAATCGGCGGGTCGTTAACTTTGATTCGCTGAAGGATCTAGTGTGTTTGGACGATGATGAGGGCGAACGGCCTCCCCAACTAGTTGTAGGCACCCACAATTTTCGGGCGCAGAAGCTGGGGGGCGTGAAGGAACTTAGGGGTACAAAGGTGTGCCGTAACACCTATAGGAAACGTTACCAGTTACCTGGTACTTATGATACCGTACCCTTTGGTTACCATAAACTTTGATGGGTCTATTGCTAACTTATTCATCACACATACAGGGGTTAGACAAAATAATATGAACACCCGCCGATTTCACCGGTTATCTTTACGGACTGCTCAGACACAAAGTAAACGGTCAAATGACTGGCAAACCTATTTAAATGCGTAACAGAGAGTGTATACGTCGTGTTATAACCCTCACGTTGTTTTTACAGATCTGAGTGAATTATGAATTAGCAGTTATGAAAGACCTGTCAGACTTCCAAAGAGGGCAAATTGTCGGAGCGCGGATGGCTGGTGCATCGGTGACGAAAACCGCTCAGATGTTCACTGTATCCAGAGGAACTGTCTCTATGGTCATGTCTGCATACCAAAACCATGGAAAGACAAGCATCGACAAATGCAATAGTGGACGCAAGAAGAAGCTGTGTGATCGAGACCACCGGGTGCTAAAGCGCATTGTGACAAAGAACCATAAGACCACAGCTCCAAAAGTGACTGCAGAGCTTAACCAGCACCTTGCAAGCCCGGTATCGACCAGAACTGTACGTCGCGAGCTCCATAGAGCTGGATACCATGGGAGGGCTGCAATTGCCAAACTCTTCCTTTCGCACATCAACATTGAGCGGCGCAGAAAATGGTGTAATGGCCGTAAGAATTGGTCAATGGACCGGTGGAAGAATGTAGTATACTCCGACGAATTCTCCTTTACGCTATTTCCATGTTCCGGTCGAGTTTACGTCTGGAGACAGCCTAAAGATGCTTATGACCCCGACTGCCTGATCCCAACCGTTAAGCATGGAGGCGGATCTGTGATGGTTTGGGCAGCAATATCGTGGAATACTCTTGACCCAGCTCTAGTACTGCATGGTAGGGTTAACGCCCAGGTCTATCTGTCAATATTGGCTGACCAGGTCCATCCCATGGTCCAAACGCTGTTTCCCAATGGCGGCGCCGTCTTCCAGGATGATAATGCACTAATCCACACCGCTGGGGTCGTTAAAAACTGGTTTGAAGAGCATGTTGGTGAAGTAGAACGCTTGGATTGGCCTCCACAATCCCCGGATCTTAACATTATCGAGCATCTGTGGTGTCAGTTGGAGCAGCAGGTCAGAAGCCGATTCCCACCGCCGGCGTCTTTGGAGGAACTGGAGCAGGGTTTGCTCAAAGAATGGCTCAGGATTCCTCTAGCCACTGTCCAAAGGCTGTATGAATCAATTCCCCGACGCATTGCAGCTGTTATTGCCGCTAAAGGAGGACCAACTCCATATTAAGAATAAAAATCGCCATTTATCAAGGTGTTCATATTATTTTGTCCAACCCCTGTATTTGTAAATATATATGTATTGAGAACAATCTTTGATGTGCCTATTGTTAAATTATTTATTGCACGTATTTCTAAATATATACATGCTGATTATTTCGTTTATTAAATAAATCATGCATCGACTTGTGTTTCACTTTGCGTGTGTGCGTGTGTGTACAGTAAAGTTAAGCCCCGCCCACTGTAAGACCGGGGACGTGATTCATCCCGTAGCCTGAGCAGACCTCTGTCCCCGCGTTCTCAGTTGACCTCTGTATATACTTGAGCTCAGACGTGTATTCTCTCCCGCGTAGAAGAAAATGGCCACCTTTAACATCGCTTGTTCAACATTTATGAAGTGATATTCAGTAAAGGGGTGTAGATGTAGTGGATACTGAAAAACTCCCTATCCCAGCCTCCTTTGACTCTTTTAAGGATGCATTGAATCGTGCGAAGGGTCAGGCTATTGAAATACTCTACGGATATTCTGGCGAGGGGGTTGTAGGATTTCGCAGTACAGACGATGTACTGAAGTATGTTGTAGAACTAAGCTTTATAAGGGCACGCGTGCACCGCGTGGTGGAAGAAGCGGCACGCTCAGAATCTAAACAACAGTTATGGGTAGTGAGCCTTGTGGATGAGTGGTGTGATAAACGGTATTATATCATGCTACACCATGTCGATTACTCATACCCTACGACTGAAAATGTGAATCTCGTTATCATGGACAATCTTAAGTATTTTTACCACTATATTAATATATATTATGATGAGGTTTGTAGTGAGGTTGTGGCTAAAGGGTTATGTGAGTTTTTAACAGATTTTAGAGATGAGTATCGCCTGTTAAATAAAAAGCCTAAATATGAACATATGTTTCTCTCTAACAGCGCCCCGCAGTGTGAAGATTTATAGGAGAGATAAAACATTATAAAATGTGCCTAGTTTATGAAATTTACCCTGAGGGAAACTGTCTGGTGCGTATTCGGGGGAGTGGTAGTGATAAAACGTTAAAACCGAAATTAGTTCTTTTACCGGAATATTTCTCAAAACGCCTACCCAGTATAATGGGGTACAACAATTCATGTTGGGCCAGCTCCGCACAGGTTTCATTAGATTATGGTGCGATTCGCACCTCACGGATCATACGGGTTCGAACAAACCCATTCACGTATTATCAGGGTGAATCAACCGCCCATCGAACCGTATGGGCCTCACACGGCTGTTAGTCTTCTCAGAGCTTGCTCCGAGTAGATGTGCCATAGTCATCTTGATTAATACGATGGAACTCCCTTTGAGAAGCATTCCCAACGCATCGTACGACGTCTCCGTGACGAAGTCGTTGCGTGTTTACAGGCGGGAAACCGGCACCATTAACTGTGTGCTTGAAACGAACAGTAGACCTGCGAGCAAGCGCAACGTTATTTATTTAAATCTTGAGGAGATGCATAAAATCTTCGCGGTAGTTGAGAGGTGGGCTGAGGACCGCTATAAAATACCAGCTGACGTAGGTATAATAAGAGAGGTGATTAGTGAAGCCTCCTCATATACCGTTGTTTGTACATTGAGTGTAAATAACAATCAACCATGCGTTGATATACGACCTATGTGGAAGAACACAGCTGATAATGGCGTCCTTGTTCCTACACGAAACCGTTTCATCCTCGACAGAATGTTTGAGATCGTTGGATTCCGTAAGCTGAAGCCTATATTAGACACACGTATCTCAGACATGATTTACTTTGACACAATACTTGAATACGCTTACACCGCTCTGCTCGACGGATTTGTTGAATGTAGGGATGTGCAGGGAGAGAACGGACTAGCTCTGGATGCGTATTTAAAAGGCTTAGACTCTTCGAAATATCCCGCGCTTTGGTACAAAACGCTTGAGAGGTACAGAGCTGAGCTCACCTACACTGTTCGCCCTGAAGAACTGTACCTCTATATAGTAGATAGCTGCCGTTACGATTTGCAAGATTATTTCAATTGCTGCTAAGCCGGGTGAAGAAGAGTTCACGATTGAAAAGTTCAGTACGGTTAGAAAAACCCTCGATTGGAAAGACATGATTATAAGCTTGTATTTAATGACATAGTTAAAGATGACGTTTTTGCGCGTGCTTTTGATTGCGTTCTAGTGGCGTTTAAAGACAACTTACCTGCCGAGTGTAAAGTGGGTACAAAAATAGTGTTGAATGATATGAAAGCTTTTTACATTGAATATAAACCGCCGTATCAGTTAAGCAGCGAGTTGATGCTTGAGCGGTTTTCCCACATCGTGCAGAGTAATGCCGATGTTGATGTACAGTGCCCGCGAAAAGTATCCGATCACCCTTGAAATTTGTATTTTTTACATAAAAAACAATGTTTAAATGTATACTAACCTTATATTAGTATTTTGTCATCTGTCCTTTGGTTTGGATGACTTGTTCTAGACGTTTTGGCATGGATTTAATCAAGTTTTGACAAACTTCCACTGATATTTCCTTGCACCATACCTTTTTGATGGCCTCTTGTAATTTTTCGACTGAGCCAGTGTCGTGGCATTCAACCTTATTTTTTATTATTAGCCACAGATTTTCTATCGGATTGAGATCTGGACTATTACCAGGCCAATCCAAAATATCAAATTTATTGTCAGTAATCCATTTTGTCACTATTTTGGCCCTGTGACATGGTGCACCATCATGCATGTATGTTTTTGTCCTTTGGATTGCCATTGCCATTGGAAGTTTATCCTGTAGCATTGCTAAATACCGTGCACCATTCATAGTTGTGTTCTTCGGAAGAAAATATAAGTTTCCACGCCCATAGTAACCGAAACAACCCCAAACCATCACACTTGGAGGGTGTTTCATTGTCTTTAGGGTGTATTTAGGGTCCATCCTATTTGAGCCAATAGGCCGGCGAACCTTTTTTGGACAACTTCTGAATGTCAAAAATGTCGACTCATCGCTAAATAAAACCTTCTTCCAGTCATCAACAGTCCAATGAATGTATTTTTTACAAAATGCGACACGTTTTTTACGCATTTTTTCATTAATGAACGGTTTCTTAGCAGCATGGCGAGATGGTAATCCGAGTTCTTTTTGGAGCCGCTCCTGGATAGTTCGTTCAGAAACACCAGATAACAAATTATTCATATTAAATTTTATTTCTTTCGCAGTTATTGTTGGGTTTTTCAATACTAAACGTTTCATAAGTTTGTCTGTTCGCGAATTTGTTTTTCTCGGTCTGCCAGATCGTTTTTTAGGGACTGGCGTGGTTAGGCCACCATTGTTCTTAGCCCGTGAAACCCATAAATTAACGGTACTTTGGGATATGTTTAATTCCTTAGCTATCTGTCTCTGTGATTTCCCACATGCATGCAAAGCAACAATAGCACCTCGACAATCACTCTTAAGTTGTTTTTTAGCACACATTATATATAAATTTTATTTACACCACTTTCTGTAAAAAAATAAAAAATATCAAGAAATTTACACAAACAGTGAAATCTGACAAATTTGAGACACAGCCACCCGCAACGAAGGCTACCAGAACACTAATTTGAGAATGCGTTGGATAGCTCTCATATCAGCGAGCAACCTCAAAGTTACCAGATGTCGCTAGAATAAATAGAAAGTGAATTACGTGTCTCTGAATATCAAGGGAAAATATTGTATTTTCTTGAGTGATCGGATACTTTTCGCGGGCACTGTAGCATCTATCAGCATTCAATTCACCATTTTGTACCGTAGAACGTAAAGACAATATATATATATTTTTACTGTAATATTTTGCTAATACTACGTTTTGTACGATTATATATAATTAATATAAATATATATGTTTCTAATATTTGGTTACTACTATGTTTTGTACAATTATATATAATTAATATAACTATTTTTCCTGTACTAATATTTGATAATATAACTTTTGATAATATAACTATATATTTTTCTAATATTTGATTATACTGTGCTTTGTATGATTATATATTTTCCATGTTTTTTACGACTATATATAATTAATATAAATATACATTTTTCTAATATTTAGTTAATACTATGATTTGCATGATTATATATTCCCCTTTCTATTATTTGATCATATATATATATATATATATATTTATATATATATATATATATCCTATTGTATATCCATTAATTACTAAACAGAGCGTTGTAATGGTGTTTTATTTATTCCTTGAACACGTTTATACCATTTTTTAAAACAGAGTAATTGAATAGATAAGTAACGAGGCTGACAGCTCAGCCAACTGTAACATAAGCTTATTTAAAATAAATAACGAATCTGGCAACTCAGCAGCCACCTGAATGAATAATAATTATTTATATGGCGTTGTTTGGCAACTCAGCAGCCGACTGACTGAATAATATATAGAAGACATAAATATTTAATGCCAACTGGCAACTCTGCCAACTGGCTGATAAGCTAACTGGCTGAATATGGGCACAATAAGAGGCCGGGTACTGGACGACGGAGTCATATGAGCTCGGCTTCCAGCCGAGCAAGGATCTCCTCTTTCTTTCTCTCTTCCTCTCTTGCTATCTCTTTCTGCTCCTTTGGGGGGTGAGGAAACCCCTTCCTCCCCAAAGGAGCTTCCTTAGGATAGGCATGGCCCTTTGGGGGGTTCAGCTTGGGGGAGAACTCCACCTCCAAGTTGCATACCCCTTGCAATCCCATTTTGGGGTTGGCAGCAAAGGTTTGCACTAGAGTTGCACCGATGTATCGGTATCGGTATCGGTATCGGCCGTATCGGCCACTCTTCACAAAGTATCGATATCGGCCGATACTGTTCTGAAAACCGATACCGATACCGATACTTTGAATTACTGTTTTTTGAAGAAATTATCTTATTTTATATCAAATTAATTTTTTTTTTATTATTATACAGTAATATCTTATTTAGTTGTTTAATATATATTTTATCAAAATTAGCAATGTTTACATTTACTAACAAAACAAAAAATAATAAAATGTAACTATAGGCCCCTATACAAGATTACAAATATTCAATACAGTAATACAGTATCATGTAAATATACAATTTCAAATTACAGTAATAGTTTTCAGTAAAAATGAAAGTTTTGTAAAGTTGTTCATAGATGGCACCACGCGGCATGCATAATCATAATAAACCATTCAGTTGCTTGAATGCTTGAATCTCGTGTGTAAAGTTATTGATAATACACTACCATTATATGCATTCATTGGTTTAGAACTTTATATAATAAGATATATATATATATTTTCTTTTTCTTAATTTAATTTAAAATATATATATTGATAAAATAAAAAATATATCTGGTAAATAAATTTACAATTCTTATGTATTAATAATGGTATAGGGCCCAAGTAAGCTAGACCAGCCTACAGTGATAGCAGTACTTTTACTGTATGTACCCCAATATACCAGTGTATGATAATATAGTTTACAGTAATAAGTTATAAAATTATCATCTTTGTATTAATTTAATTTAAAATATTTTTATACAACATTAAATTTACATCTCCTAACTTTATTAGTAATGGCTTTAGGGCCAAGGCCCTAAGTTGGGATTGGGAAAGGCATTTTAAGTTAATTGAGATATTATATCATTTACTTGAACTTTTATTAATAATCAATTTTAAAACTATTAATTAAAAAGTATCGGTATCGGTATCGGTATCGGTATCGGCACTTTTTTGTAGTATCGGTATCGGTATCGGTATCGGCCAAAATATTGGTATCGGTGCAACTCTAGTTTGCACTCCCCTTTAGGGGGATCAGCTTGTGGGATAACTCCAGGTTGCATACCCCTTGCAGTCCCATTTCGGGGCTGGCAACAAAAGGGGTGCCTTGGCAACGAGGGGGCGGGACTTAGCAAAAAAGGGGGGTGGGGTGGCACTCTTGCAATATTACGTAATATTTTGCAATTGCATTGCACTCTCCCTTTTTGACACCGTACTACTTACCTGTAGTAAGTTTCACAACAGCTTACGCACGCATCAAACTTTGATGTCTGATGTAATATCTTGGCCGAAGGGTTCTGCACGCAGATACAGATAGCATGATATTCACGGAGAGAGAAGGGGAATATATGCCTCCTTTCGGGGAATTACTCGGAGAGTTGACTGACGAGATCAAGGATGAGTATGGAGATAGCGCCTACGCCGATTCTTTTGTCTACACTGGGCTAAAAACTTACTGAGTACGTGTGAGAGTTGGTGATGAGTTCAGATACATCGTGAAGGCTAAAGGCATCACTCTTAAACATGCAAATCGTTAGATCGTTAAATTTAATTCGCTCAAAGAGCTAGTGAGCTTGAAAGATGATAGAAATGAGGGTGACCAACCATCCTACCTGGTGGTTGGAACTCATAACTTTTTGGCATAGAAGTTGGGAGGCGTGAAGGAACTTAGGGGGGGCAAAGGTGTGTCGTAACACCTACAGGAAAATATACCAGTTACCTGCCACCTACGACACTGTTCCCTTTGGATACCGTGAGGCATGAATATTTGTTATACAAATATATGGTTTGTTTTATTGTCTATTTACTTGTTGACGATATTTTACAGTTTATTTATTTTTCTATTTATTCGCGTTTCATTTTCTCCTTTGTGTGTGTGTGTGTGTGTGTGTGTGCAAAAAAATCTAATACCGCCCACTGTATGGTACGCACCAGTAAAAAGAGTGTCACGCGACTCCACCTACTAAACCAGTTGGAGGGATATTTCTTCTCCCGACACGTTCAGTTGACCATAGGAAACAGCTCTCAGTCGTGTCTTTTACTTGTTGAAGAATTCTCGTACAGACGAAAAAATAACGATGGCGGCCGCTGATATTGCATGCTCTACATTCCTGAAATGGTACTCTTCAAAATCCAGAGATGTGGTGAACACTCAACGATCTTCTAGTCAAACGTCTTTTGAGAGATTTAAGACCAGCTTAAATCGCGTGAAGCTGTGCACGCAGGATGCTCAAATACAGGGTGGGGCACGGGAATCAAGTGTTTTTTGAATAACTAGTAATCGGCCATTAGGAATGGGAGGGGCGTGCGGTAGGTAGCATTCCATTCCTGGGTTCATAGCATTTAACTTTAACTAACACTCACCTTTATCTTTCAGGTGCCATCATGGAGCAGTGGACGTTAGAACACCGCATGTTCGCGTATGATCATTTTGTTAGGAGTGGCGAGTCAGTGACAGCAGTTCAGCGTGCGTTTCGCCGCAGATTCAACATTCATCGAAATGACTCTGTTCCCGCTCGTGACACAATCTTACGTTGGGTTAACAATCTTCGAACAGGAGGCTCAATAATGAAAACAAAACCGAAGGGGCCGCAACGCACTGTGCGTACTCCAGAGAACGTTGAAAGGGTCAGACAAGCGATGTTGCAAAGCCCAGGCCGCTCTGCTCGGAGACATTCAGCTGCACTCGGAATCAGCAATCGTACTGTTAGACGGATTTTGCATGAAGAATTACATTTTCACCCATACAAGTTAGCGATGGTGCAGGAATTGAATGTAAACGATTGCCCCCAACGACTGAATTTTGCACAGGAAATGCTTGCACTTTATGAGCAGAATGAAAACATGATGGTGGTAATGAGTGATGAAGCCCATTTCCACCTTAATGGGGCCGTCAACAATCAAAACTGTCGGTATTGGGCTGCTGAAAATCCGCGACAACTCCATGAAAAACCGCTGCATAGCCCTAAGGTTACAGTTTGGTGCGCGGTGGGAAAGTTTGGGGTCATCGGTCCCTATTTCTTCGAACAAAATGGGGTTACCGTTACCATAACATCTGGGCGTTACATTGAGATGGTGAACACCTTTTTCATCCCTGAGTTACGAAGAAGGCGTATTGCTCGTCGACATTTGTGGTTTCAGCAAGATGGGGCCACGCCACACACCGCCAGAGCGTCAATGGCTGTTCTTCGCCCCCTGTTTCCCAACCATCTCATTTCGAGATTTGGTGACATTGCATGGCCCCCTCGGTCCCCTGACTTGTCCACATGTGACTTCTTTCTATGGGGGTACCTCAAGTCACGTGTCTACGAGGACAAGCCCCGTACATTAGATGCATTGAAGGAAGCGATCCGTCAACAAATCATCCAAATCAACAGAGACCTGCTGGGAAGAGTGGAGGCCAATTTTCGTAAACGCCTTCAACAATGCGTCGACGGCCAAGGACATCATATGCCAGATATAATTTTCGGTACATGATTATTATGACATGAAATGCTATGTTCTTACGAATGTTGTTCTACCAATATATTTTCTTTACAAAAATAAATATCATTTTCCTGATTATTCCAAAAACACTTGGTTCCCGTGCCCCACCCTGTACTTTATGGATTTTCTGATGAGAACATTACTAGCTTCCATAATGCAAAAGACGTAATGGAGTATGTTGTGAGTTTGCGCTTTGTTGAGGAGTATGTACAATGTGGTGTGAAGGAGCCAACGTTTGCTGAAGAAAAACATAGATTATGATCGTGAAACTCATTGACGAGGTGCACGACAAACCCTATTACGTTATGTTGCACTTCCCCGAGTACACACATGTGATGCTAAACGCAAAACTTGTGATCATGGAGAGCTTAAAATATTTCTATCACTATATTCACGTATACCACGACGAGGTTGGTAGTGAAATTATAGGTAAAGGGTTGTGCGAGTTTTTAATAGAACTTAGTGACGAATACTATTTATCTCCCAAAGTTGAGCAGAACGGGCACGTATTTTTCTCAAATAGAGCCCTCCAGTGCCAATAAGTAATACCATTTTATGCGTACATACTCGTGAAAGAAATATGGTGAACCCTATTATCCCTGAACATGATGAAAGGTCGTTGGTACGTATCCCAGGGAATGGGTATGATAAAACTTTGAATCCTTTGTTCTTCACGTATCCAAGATAGAAAATTTCTCTAATCATTTACCCGGTATAATGGGTCGCGAATTTAAACATTCATTTATACGATTTAGATGTGTCGATCAATGTTTTCATTTTAGAACAACACCGTATAGAAATTCGACGTCGAATAGTTATAGGCGAAATACATGTTCCGCCCCGCACGGCAAAGTAATTAAGTTAAACAGCGAACCATCCGGCTCACAGCCGTTTCAGAGCTTCACCCAACTCAACGTTCTCTCCTCGCAGACTTGTTAGGAAGGTGATAAAAGAAGGAGCTTCCATTAAGCAGCATCCTCAATGCAGTATACGACGTGTCCGCGTTGAAGTCTGTGCGTGTATTTAGGCGTAATACTGGTGCTATTAATTATGTACTTGAAACGAAATGTAGACAATAAGGTGGAGTGAAAATATCATTTTTGGATTTTTAATTTACTTGAGTGTGGAAAAGTTGCCAATGGGCTTTAGAAACAAGCATGTGAAATTATAATACAATTGAAGCATTGCTTGATTGACCACCAGCGATTTTAATATATGGCATATTTCATGTTTTAACGATCGCTTTGCCCATCAGGAGTCATCCAAGATGCTGGTCTTTCATCCATGTTTATGCAAATAATTAACAGCTTAGTTTGCTGTAGACTGTGTTATTGCATACTTGAGGTTGACATTTAAGATTACAACATGTGTGGAATGTAAATTAATGGCAATTACAGAGGGTGGCCAAATTATTAGAGCTGATGTGAGTAAGTGAGATAAGAAAGAGTTTAGTTAACCATACATTGATTTAATGCTAGTTTCAGTGATGGTAGTGATTTGGTGCGATAACATATGCAGTCCGTGAGTCAGAGGGGATGGGAGATTGGGAGTGGGGGGAGAGTGAGTAATATGCAAAGCGCGGCTGCTCCGCCAAGCTCAGTGCACATGTGGCAGTGAGAATTGAAGGTTATTTGTGCTATCATCATTTTTTCGTGAAACTTGATATTAAAAGCAAGTTAATTACATATTGATATCTGTTTATAGGTGTTTGACAAGTGAGTGTGACAGTATTAATTTGATATTTCTTTTTCTTGCAGAAATTCTTTAATAGTCTTACATTGCTTACAATTTATAATAATTGTTTTTTTTTTTCAGAATGGAAATTATTACGAGGGAGAAGGCGGCATGTGTGATTTTTGGCGCGCCACGCGAGATACCCACAAATGTTCTTCCCACCTACGCTGATGTTATGAAGGCTTACATCCATACAAGACAACAGCTGACAACGAAGAATAACAAATATCCACCGTTCGCCGAAGTATCAAAAAAAGTTTGCGTTGATGTTGAACTTGTTTGGGAGAAAGCGTCTCTTCCGACCGTGACGCACGGACAAGTGATTGAAACGCTCAGACCGTACAACGAGAAATACAAGAAAATCTTGAAACCATACAAGGCTCGGAAGGACAACGACAACTACAAGCAACAACTTGAACAGTTCAGAGAAGACGCAGATAAACTCTTCGACATTAGCAAATGCAAATGTGTAGATTTCGTCATGAGCTGTAAGTGCGAAAGAGCGGACAAAGTACCACTCAAAGAAAGAAAGTTTCTAGAGGACCAGAGAGGAGCCAGAAAGATGATTATAGGAGGCATCGATTTGGTGGAAACAACAAAGCTACAGAAGAAAATATCCATGAAAGTCTGTGAATCGAGAAGACACAGCATTCACCAAGAACAATCGAAGCAGCAATGCAATTCTGGAAGCTACAACGAGGAAGAGAAGGACGACGACACCGACAACAGCGACGAAGAATACACCCTATCTAAGTCACACTGTAAACCTGATCTATCGACACTGGAGAGTAAACGTCAAAGAATGACGATGACTGTACGATTACCATGTTTGGCGAAAGCGTGCGATAGAACGGGCGTCTCAGATCGAGCAGCAGCCGTTATTGCCTCATCCGTGCTACAAGACATTGGAATTGTGTCTACAAATGACACCTCCAAAGTCATTGATCGTAGTAAAATTCGCCGAGAAAGAAGTAGAACTCGTCAAGAACTGACAAAACTAGACAGCAGTATGACAGACTTGCCTGGATTGTACTTCGACGGTCGAAAGGATAGAACGATGAAAAATGTACGAGACGCCGCAGGACATGGCCACCGGGACAGAGATACAGAAGAGCACGTCAGCATTATTTGTGAACCAGGTTCATCGTACTTTGGCCACGTGACGCCTTCAAGTGGATCAAGCAAGGCGATTTCCAAAGTAATCTTTGAATGATTGGCTGCGCGAAGTGTGGATCTCGACAGTGTGAAAGTCGTCGGATGCGACGGAACCGCTGTCAACACTGGACATAATGGCGGAGTTATTCGGCAGCTTGAGGAATTACTACAAAAACCGCTGCAATGGCTCGTGTGCTTATTACATGCTAACGAGCTCCCCCTGCGACACCTGTTTCAGCATTTAGATGGAGCAACTACAGGACCTAAGTGCTTCTCAGGACCGATAGGGAAATCTCTCACAGCATGCACGGAACTCCATATAACATCGTATGAACCTATATCTCCATTACAGCCACTGCCGCATGTTGACGTGAAGGACCTGAGCACTGACCAGCAGTACCTGTGGCAGATGTGTCAAGCTGTCAGTGAAGGACACTGTCCCTGTGATCTAGCATTGCGAAAACCGGGACCATTGAACCACTCGCGATGGTTGACAACTGCCAACAGAATCCTCCGCCTCTATGTTGGCCTCGATGCACCATCCAACAACATCAAAACTCTTGTCACATTCATCATCCGGGTCTACGCCCCAACATGGTTCGCCATCAAGACGCAGCCATCATGCAAAGATGGAGCCAAACATCTGCACGGGATGATGGTGAGAACACGGTACCTCAGCTCCTCTCTAAAGAAAGTCGTCGACCCGGTGATTCGGCGAAACGGCTTCTGCGGACACCCCGAGAACGTGCTATTAGCCATGATCACAGATGAGCGACCACATATAAGGGAACTCGGACTCAGAAGAATCATGAAGGCAAGATCACATGTGTCTGCAAACAAAATCCGCAGGTTTCGAGTGCCACCGCTCAACCTCGACGCGACCGAATACCAGGACATGGTCGATTGGCAGACTTTGACCGTGACGGAGCCTCCTGTTACGATGGATATGACGGACAACGAATTGAACGACATGATCTCTGCTCAAATTTCACCAAGTGTCCTCTTCCCTCGCTTCCCTTGTCACACACGTCGTGGAAGATGCGTGAACCTAGTTACCGAAGCTTCAGCCGCTGTGTGTGGCGAGACGTCCGCCATGGATTTATTCGGGCTCGCGTCGCTTCTCGGCAGCTTATGCCGAAACTTGAGTCTAAACGTGACTATCAATTCTGAATTAACCATGCATGCATAACTCAGACTCTATCGTTAGCATAATAGTGTGCCAAAATAACTAAAAATATATAGTCTGATGTTTACTCGTATTTTAGGTATTTTTGTGTAAAATCGTATATTATTGTAAACTTATAACGTCTGGTGGTCGATCAAAAGATTGTCTGATTTTAATAAACTTTTTTGCATATTGTTCTATTAGTCCATTGGCAACTTTTAAAACTTCAAGTAAGTTAAAATTCACAAAAAAAAATTTTTGGGCCATTTTCACTCCACCCTAGTAGACAATCCATCTCTGGTAAGCGCAATATTATTTATTTAATTGTTGAAAAGATGGGCAGAATCTTCTTGGCGGTTGAGAAGTGTCGTGGGGACGGTTATAAAATACCTGTAGGTGTAGGCACAAAAAGAGAAGATTAGCGATGACCCCTGACACGCTATTATTTGCTCGCTGTGCATAAATCATGTTACAAACCAACCCTGCGTTGATGTACGACAATAACGCCCCTATCCCTACTCGAAACCGTTTCATTCCCGACAGATTGTTTGAAATCGTCGGTTTCCATAAACTAAACTCTATATTAGACGCACGTGCTGCCGATATGCGTTATTTTGACACGGTACTTGAATACGTGTACATTGCTCTCCTCGATGATTTTACTAAGTGTCGGGACAAACAAGGCGAGAATGGGTTGGAACTGGAGACGTATTTAGCAGAGCTGGGCACTTGCGGGTTTTTTTGCGGTACTGCGGTACTGCGGTACTACCGCACTACCAAACCGGTACCGCATAACGCAGTACCGCAAAGTATCGCTGAAAGTACAGGCTGTACTTTCAGCGATCCTTTGCGGTACTGCGTTATGCGGTACCGGTTGGTAGTGCGGTAGTACCGCAGTACCGCAGTACCGCCAAAAAAACCGCAAGTGCCCAGCTCTGGTATTTAGAAGGTACAGACTCCTGGAAATATCATGAACTTCGGTAGAAAGGACTAGAGCGGTACAAGCCTGATCTCACCTTCACTGTTCACTTGAAAGAATTATATCTTTATATAAGACGCAGTTGTCAACACGATTTAGAAGAATACTTCAATTGCCGGTATGAGGTGTGAAGATTTTACAGTTGAAAAGGTCAGCGAGGAAATATTAAATGCAAGTTTGGAAAGGAGTGTTTATAAACTTGAATTTAATGGTGATGATGTAGCAAGCGATGTCATCTTTGGGCGTTCTTTTGATTGTATTCTATCAGTGTTTAAAGAGCGTGACAATTTTACTTCCAATTGTAAAGCGGGCACAAAAATAGTGTTAAACGAGCTGAAAGCGCTTTATATTGAATATAGAGCAATGAGGATGTAAATGTGGATTCGATTACGTGTGTGTTTACTATTTTATTTAAGCGTGAGAGAAACTGAACTTAAAGCTTGTATTTCTATTTCATGTTTGATGCGGTATATATATATATATAATATATATATATATATATATACTGGGTGATCCAGATAAATGGGACCCATAAAAAAAAGCCAAATATTCTTAATATTTAATTCCTTTCATAAAAACTATATATCATTCGAAAGAGTAGAGTTACAAGTTTATTATGAAATATTTATTTTTAAAAATGACTCCTTTCAAATGTGCTCCATTAGTTGCCAAGCATTCCAGTGTTCTCGCTTGTAAGTTCTGTGATGGCGGCCTTCAATTCTTGCAAGGTCGTTGGGTTATTTCTGTAGACCCTACTCTTTAAATATCCCCAGAGATAATAATCTAAGGGAGAAAAATCCGGAGACCTTGCGGGCCATTCAACGTCTCCAAATCTTGAGATTAACTTGCCTGGAAACGTTTGACGCAAAACTGCCATGCAGTTCCTCGTGGTATGGCAGGTAGCTTCGTCTTGTTGGAACCAGTGGTTTTCTAGACAAAGATCTCTTAATTTAGGAATAAGGAAATCGGTCAACATTTTTTCGTAGCGATCACCATTTACAGTGACCGTGTTTCCGGTGGAATCCTCGAAAAAGTACGGCCCTATGATCTGAGATGCAGTAAGCCCACACCAAACAGTTACACGCTAACTATGCAACGGGACTTCGGTAATATTCAATGGATTTTCTGTTGCCCAGAAACGACAATTTTGTTTGTTTACAGTTCCATTCAAGTGAAAATGGGCTTCGTCTGACATAATCAAAGTTGCTAGAAAATTGGTGGTGTCATTTACCTTCTGTTGGATCCATTGACAGAATTGTCGTCTTCGTGCGAAATCTCCATCGTTCAGTTGTTGCACTGTTTGAATTTTATATGGAAAGAGCATTAAATTTTGCTTGAATATACGGTGTGTTGTTGTTCCATATCCAACTCCTAACAGCTGAGAAGCACGTCTGATGCTTATGTTAGGATTATCCTGTACAATTTCATGAGTTCTGTTAATGATCTCGTCTATCCTTGCTGTGCGCACTCTTCCAGTTGGTTTTCTTTTTCCAATGCTGCCAGTTAGGGAAATATTTCTGACACACCGACGGATTACTTTCTTAGAAGGTGATTTTGACATCTGAAAATTTGTCTTGAAAGATCTTTGAGCTGAAACTACACTTCTTCCATGCTCATAATATTGCTCAGTTATGAAACGCAGCTGTTCCACAGTCCATGCAGTCATCTTGAAGGGTTAGTTTTAACTAACACTTTTATTTTGTTTTGTATCTTATCTTGTCTTGTATTGTCAAAACCTATACAATCCTATACAAACTTGTAACTATCCTCTTTCGAATGATGCGTATGATTTTATAAAAGGACTAATACTTTAAGAGTTTCAGGGGTTTCTTTTGGGTCCCATTTCTCTGGATCACCCTTTATATTAAATACGTCTTGTATATTCTGGTTTTTGGTTTTACAGCTGCTCTATATAGAACTCTTTTCTACTAGCTGTATTATTTTTTGTTTTGGCATATATATATATATATATATATATATATATATATATATATATAGTGTATATATATATATATATATATATATATATATATATATATGTTAAATATATACCTTACCTTACAATCTTACAAAGGTTCTACGCAATGATTCCTCATTTCGCGAAGGTGAAGCTTGTCACCCCTCCTCTCGAGTTGGCCTGGTGAAGTAGTGAGTTGGGTTCTTGTGCTCTCCACCTCACATAGCAAGGTACGCCCGGCTCATCGGGGATTGTTCTGAGCCTGGCGTCTAGTCTTCTTTTGAAGATGTCCACTGCAACTCCCTTCATGTTTCTTAGGCCTTTGGGCAGCTGATTAAACAGTTTTGGTCTTCTCACTACAAAACTATTTTCTTTCAGGGTTAAGGATGTTCCCTGTCTCGCCTTCAATTTGGGAATACGACACAGTCTACCGTTTCTACCTTCCACCGTTGTTTGGGGAGTTATAGGGTACAGAGTAAGATTAGGGACTAGTTTCTCCATTATTTTCCAAGTGTAAATAATGGTGTATCTCTCTCTTCTCCTTTCCAGTGAATATAGGTCTAGTTCGCGTAACCTTTCCAAGTAATTTAGTTCTTTGCACCCATTGATCTTGGCTGTGAAGCTTCTCTGGATCCCTTCCAGCTGTCTAATGTCTTCTTTTTTATATGGGGATGCTAGGACCGAGCAGTATTCCAATTTAGGAATGATCAAGGTTTTCAGTAGAGGAATCATTGCATTCCTATCCCTTCGTTTAAAGGTTCTCAATATCTGTCCCGTTATTCTCTTTGCTCTGTTTACTGCTATCTTATTTTGTGTTTCAAATTTCGCATTATCTGTCATTACTACCCCTAAATCTTTTGCTCTAGAATTTCTATGAATTTCCTGTCCATTTGGGGTATAATATTCCATGGATTTTAAGTCTTCTCTTTTTCCGTACCGTAACAGCTGAAATTTCTCGGTGTTAAACTTCATATTGTTGTCTTCCGTCCACTTGAAGATTCTGTTTATGTCGGTTTATATATATATATGCTAGAGCTCCGCCCATTTTATGTCACTATCTTTAATGACGTGTCTATGATGTCACTATCTTTCAACCAACCCGCAATACAGAAGCATCCAGCGGCCTCAGATGACCTTGGAGGCCGACGCCACATAGCCAATGTTCTTCTCCGGCCTCAGTTTCCTTTATCTCCCAAGTCTCATCCAAGTTTGGCCAGTGGTTTGGCCGGCCATAAGAAACAAAAAAAGTTCGCAGGCAGTTCGCCCGTCACAAATATTAATATGGATAGAGAGAGAGAGAGAGAGAGAACCGTGTCAAAATAAATCATATCCGTAACACGCGCGTCTAATATCGGCTTCAGCTTGCGGAATCCGACGATTTTAAACATTCTGTCGAGGATGAATCGGTTTCGCGTGGGGACAAGACAAGAGCGTTATTATCAGATGCATTCCTCCACATCAGTCGTATATCAATGCATGGCCGATCGTTATTTATACACAACGTAAAAACAACGGCATAAGATGGGGCATCATTAATCTTTTCTCTTCTTGTACCTACAACTGCATGTATTTTACAACGGTCCTCGCCCCACTTCTCAACTATCATGAAGACGCTATTCATCTCCTCAACACTTAAATACATAACATTACGTTTACCAGAGTTTGCTTGCCTGCAAATCGTTTCAAGTACTGTACATAGTTAATGGTACAAGTTTCACGCATGAACACGCGCAATGACTTCGTCACGGACACATTGTACGCGGCATTGGGAATGCTTCTCAAAGGAAGTTCCATCGTATTCGAGGAGTGCACGTCCAGTCGGTTCAAGCTCTGAGATGACTATGAGCCACGGATGGGCGGATCAGCTCGACGGGAGGAGCGAGTCACACCATAAGCTGATGAGACGTGTACGGCGTTGTTCCAACGTGAATCCCTGTATCCCATTATACTGGGTATGTGTTTTGAGAAATTTTCCGATACATGAATCAATATCGGTTTTAATGTTTTATCGCTCCCACTCCCCAGAATACGCACCAGACATTTTCGCTTATGGGGAATTTCAAAACCTAAACACATTTTATTCACAGTCCGGTGCACTATTTGGGATAAATATGTGACCGTATTTATCTTTTGTTTAACAATCGATACTCGTCTCTAAATTCTATCAAAAACTCACACAGGCCTTTAGCTACAAACTCACTGCGAACCTCGTCATGATATATATGAATGTAGTGGTAAATGTACTTTAGATTGTCCATGATAACAAGGTTTACATTCTCAGCCAAAGTGTACGCGTACTCGGTATGATGCAGCATGACATAATACTGCCTGTCACACACTCATCAACAAGACGCATAATCCATATCCGTTGCTTCTCTTCTGCATGCGTTGTTTCTTTCACCTCACGGTATATGTACGCTTTTATACAGTTTAGCCCTACAACGTAGTCCATTACATCGTTGGTGCTGCGAAATCCGGCAATACTCTCGTCAGAGTATCCATAGAGTATTTGAACATCTTGTTCCCTCTCGCAATTCAATGTGGGGGAGTAGGCAGTCTTTCAGTATTCACCACATCTTCCGACTTTATCGAATACCACTTCATAAACGTCGAACACGCAATATCAAAAGTAGCCATCACTATTTTTCGTCTACGTGAGAAAATACGCATCTGAGCTCCAGGGTTTGCAGCGGCCAACTGAGCACGCAGGGATAGAGATATGCTCAGGTGGTAGCAGGATCATGTGACCGATCTTACAGTGGGCGGAGCTTAGGATTGTACACACGCAAGCACGCAGAGAAAATCAAACCCTAATTGAAACAAATATACGTAATAAATAAACATATCGTTAACAACACACACACACACACATATATAAATAAACAATCAAGGATTAAGGTATCCAAAGGCTACGATATTATAGGTACCAGGCACCTGGTAACGTTTCCTATAGGTGTTACGGCATAGGTTCGTCCCCCTAAGTTCCTTCACACACCCTAGTGTCTGCGCCCGAAAATTGTGGGTCCCCACAGTCAGTTGAGGTGGATGGTTGCCTTCATCTTCTAAGCACACTAGCTCCTTCAACGAGTCCAAGTTAACGACTCGTCGGTTCGCATGGTTAAGTGTGATAACCTTAGCCTTCACGATATATTTCATATCCTCCCCTACCCTCACCTGTACCTCATACGTTTTTGGCCCTGTTGACACAAATGAGTCAGCATATGCACCATCACCATACTCATCCTTGATCTCGTCAATTAACTCTTCGAGGAATTCCCCAATAGCAGGCATGTATTCGCCCTCCCTCGCTGTGAATATTACGCTATCTTTGTCAGCGTACAGCACCCTCCGCCCAAGAGAGTGCAGTAGTCCCCAAAGTTTGATGCGGGCGTAGGCCGTTGTGAAGCTGGCTACAGGTATGTTTGTAACACGTGAGGTATCTGTGGCCAATTTGGTGATGTTGTACCTCATTATGTAAGTATTACCTACATTCACGATCTCCATAACCTCTTTATCGGGAGCGTTGGCATAATCCCAGACTTCACTATAACTTTGTGCCAAATGAACGTTCCCTTTGCCAGTATTCTGCGCAAATTTCCTTCAAAGACTGTTTAGACACAACTTTGCACCAAAGCGCTTGCCAGGATTCTTAACAATTTGGGAACGGTCAAGTTGTATACCTTCATGGGCACGGTAACGCTGAATATAAGCCGTTTCTTCATCTTCGGTATCAACTCCTCGTGGATACCCCGATCCTTCTATCCTTCAAAAAAGCGTTTATATATGGCGTGAAAAGGTTGAGTAGCTTCTGAAACCTCCACACCTCATGTATCTTCAATATTCTGTATCCATGGCGAACTGCTAGGTCTACCTCAGGGCTTGTATATACACCTTTGATCTTACGCTGATTGGTTGTATGATTACAATCCCCATTGTTCTCCTCTGCGCACTTCACGCACAGGGGAAACATGAGCTTGTGATCTATAACGACGGGTAAGATCGGCATCCATAAATCGCGAGGGGGAAGCACGTCTACGAAAGAGAGTCCAAAGTAGTGCTCACTGAAATTAGCTGAGAACTCCTCGATGGTTGGCATGGCAGGGCCCACTAGTTTTTCAGGTGCACCTACGGGGTACGGATTGTTCTTCATCACATAGAGATATAAAGAACAGAAATCGTAGTAATGGAGTTTCACACCCTCCGTATGCGGAAAGTATAGCTTGAATGGGTTTGTACGCCCTCCAAACAAGCTTTCACCGCATTTGAGGGGGTCCAACACCATTGAACGTTTGATGACCCTTATTTTTTCACGGTACTGACCAACTGTTTCCATTCTTGCATCATACTCATGCTCCCACACGTTCTTGTGAGTGAACTGGGAGCCTATAAGTTGATCGCGGTTACGAGTCCATGCGAGGCTGTCGGTGGGGATCTTCCATGGAGGTCCCCTGTGACGGCACACAGGGCGTGGGCATCCATGCTACCAATGAGCAACTAAGATGATTCCGTCGCTTAGGTCAAAGTCGTACGAGGATAGGCTTAAGGAGTTAAAATTGACTACACTCGAGACTCGGAGGCTAAGGGGTGATCTAATCCAGGTGTTCAAAATTATGAATGGGTTCATAATCTCAATATAATAGGACTAGAAATAACGGGTGTAAGTTGACAAGTAGAAGGTTCGAAACAACAGTTGCCAAAAACTTTTTTACGCACAGAATAGTAAATAGCTGGAATAGTTTGCCGGTAGAAGTAATTAGTAGCACGTCTATAAACATGTTTAAAAATCGATCAGACGCATATGTTGATAGATTGGGTATAGTTTAAGGTAATAAAATTAAGGCTTTGTGGGGATAGATCCCACAGCTCAACACAAGTGTTGTGGGATATAGGGAGGCAGCATCTTGGGTTAGGGGATACTCTCTGTCCTTACACACCCTATTTAAAGAGATTCCTCTGCCGAGCGGTGCCCCCCATAGTAGTGTGAGGTATTGAAAAACTCATGATCTTTACTTGCCCCACAAACACCTTTAAATGGGAGACTCAAAATGGGTGCACACACATTTCTACATTACTGTACAGTCTTTACAGCCACACCTACACTTTTCCTCCTAAGTATATATATTGTAATGTATATGGTGGTAAATTTTGACTTGGTCCGCAATCGATATGGATCGTGACTTATTTTTGGTTGGATGGATACCGTAATGAAATTGACTGGATCCTTTGGATCTGATATATTTGCATGTCGGTTATAAATAGATATAGAGTGTAACATATTTGTGGATAGTAGTCTATTATGACTTGATCCTCTGGATCCAGAGATTCTATCTTTAGTTTTAAATCGATAATTAATTAGTTTTAAATTGATAATTATTTAGTTTCGTAAAAATTAGTCGTTGCCAATGTACAGGCAGTTTTTACATAAATTTCTTATGTTCTTGTGGTTCGCAACCCACGTAAAATTGTAGGTCCCCTCCGCCACCGCGCAGGACATACACATTGCACAATTACGAACACAGTTAGGTAGACCAGCCATGAGTGGATCCTAGGGTCCTTGTTGGTCTGAAACACTATAACATTATAACAGCTGTTAAGGGAGTACACAGTCTTAGACCATCAATCCAAAAAACACGACTAGTGACCTTAATGGGTACTTCCCCCGTGCTGCGGGCGTGTTTTATGTATACCACGGTCTGTTACTGTAGGTGTATGAGCCAGTAAATAGCATTGTACCTATAACTGCGGGGATTGTTTCTGTGAATGACGGCTAAGGTGTCTTTAGGCAGGAAGTTATTGTTGAATACCGTAAAACATAATGAGGCGATCGTGGTTGCGACTTGCAGCGGATCGCATTTGAAACGGGATATGTACATCCTTCTAAAGGCCTGGAAACATACTCTAAGCACGTGGATATCACTCACTCAATAACGCTCACATTCATCAGCTATATTGTATGGACTAGTTTCATTAAAACTGTTGTAGTAGCGGTCAAAATCTTCACGCTCACTATCACTCATGTTGGTGTAGTTAAAGTAATGTTTGGGGGAGGCAGTCCTACGTAGTTTAAAGTTTCGTTAGTGAGGAAAGTGTAAGGGAAATACCCTTTTGAAACTTCAGCGGCTACGCCCATGACCTTGGGTAGCTTGGCTAATTTACAAGGTGTGAACAGCAGGGTGTCTTTAAACTGAACATTACCTCTTATCTGCATTTGTATTAGTTTGTTGCCTCTTTTCAAGGGGTCGCCTGTAAATATCTCCGATGACTCGTGTTCAAGCAACTCCTTATAAAGGAACTGTGTGTCAAATTTTGCTCCGTTATGAGCAAGAATATACACAGTCATTTTTTTTAACTTGTCCGCTAACTTGACAATATAGGATACAAAGAGTTTCACAGGGCTGTCGTGTGCAATCGTTTTAAAAACGTTTGTCCGTTTACCACATTTGTGACACTCATCACACTCGACATCCATGCACTCATCACAGATAGTCTGACTTACGAATAAATGTGGAACAACCTCTTTGGTTTCAAGGTTCGTGTATGTTTCTATATCGTAGCACACGGTTAAACAAGGGCTATTTTTAGGCTTAGCACCTTTCATATAACATACATGCTTCACTCCATCCGCCTTGTATTTATCATGACATGTCGAACAGTGAATTTCATCACATTTATGCACAAACTTACCCCAATTATCTATCATATGAAACATGCCACATACACAGATTCTCATTTTACTGCAAGTGCCAATTGATTTATGGAGCTCAAAGCATTTATTATTGAAAAATGTACGTCTACACACATTACATTCCCTCTTCTCAGCTTCACCTACATGACTTTCATATTTGGGGCTTTTACACTGCTCACATACCATGTAGCACTCCTTACAATGTTTCACTATATCATTCGCAAACTCGAGACATCCCTTACACAAATCATGTTGCCTTCCATATTTTCGACTTTTATCATAACTAGCGTAGAGTCCTTATATTAAGGATGGGGAGATACGATGTTTCTGACAATCCTAAAATAAGTAGAGGTCTTGTACGATCTCTCACACAGCTTTTAAAAACATACACAGTCCCACCTACGACGAATTTCCATTCCAAATACAACTATACGAACATTCATTTCCTGCTCCACCCGTCTCACCTCTTCAGGACCCATATTACACTCAAACTCAAGCTTACAATCTGAAGCCAGTTTACGGGCACGCTGCACAACCGGAGGCAGCCAGATATTATACGCGATCGTATTTAGTACAGTGAACATATGAGCTAAGACTATTGCTATAAAGCCGCAACCACGATCGACGTTTAAATGCTTTCTGTAAATAGATTGAGAAATGAAATTAAGAGTATAAGGTGTGGCACTATGACTAGCAACCCGGAAAACTCTGTCAATATCTACCACGAAGTTGTCCTTATTGAAGACTCTACTGCTTTGAGAGGCCTGCATTATACGGCCCAAGATATATTCTATGTCTAAAGCTGCCAAGCGTCTGAACGGTATTACCACCCAAAAATCATCTACGTCCCCGTCATTTAACCCGAACCTGAAGGACAACCTCGTCCGGACTTCACGTTCGTCGAGGTTCTGAAGGGCAAACTCTACAATACGTTCAACTAGGCGTCGCAGTCCAACACCGTTGTTATACAGGGATCCAGGGTCAACCCTGACCACGTACCGATTTCTAGTCAAGGCAGGGGTAGGGGTAGCGGTGCGCACCAACTCGAATGTTATACCTTCCTCCACAGCACGAGAAACTGCTGCTGCTGGTGTGGAGGAAGTCCCTGGAATTGAACAGGAATAATGGGGTATATTTGAGGAAGGTACTATTGTGGGGGTTGTGTCGTAGGACGCAGAGGGTTGGGGCTCTATTACTGGGGTTCTAACAACCGTCGCAATCCTGGCACGCTTTATACCTGACGTGGAAGGTTCTTCATCATGCTTCCGCTTAAAATTGTCGCGTGCTACAGTTATCGCTGGTGAGGATTCGGCAGCGGGGGTGAAGTCTGTACCTACACGGTCATCGGGTTAATCTGTAATATCGATGATGGGGGGGGCTGTACATCGTCGTCATTCACGGTTCTGTGGAAGAAGAAAAACAAGAATATAAGGAGCAGCACTTAAATTTTGTTATATTTTGTAAATGACCCACTTAGGGGTGTGACGTGTTAGAGATGGAGTCTGTAGAAAAATTCAGGTTCACAAGCCCCTCCACATGTGTTATATTTGGCCCTACAGGATGTGGTAAAACTGTGTTTACCCGTAAAATCATTAAAGATAAGGGAGAAATGATCTCAAAATTTGTGCATAAAGTAAAATGGTGCTATTCGACATATCAATCAGTGTTCAACGAGTACCAACATGATATTTTGTTCCACAAAGGTGAATATGACGTTAATTCGTTAAAGGGAGATCAGCGTAGTCATTGTAATTGACGATCTCATGTTGGAAATGAATAAAACGTCTGCTGATACATTTACAGTGTTCTCCCACCATCTTAACATAAGCATATTCTTCACCAATCAGAATCTATTTTTCAAAAATAGATACATGCGGGATGTGTCGTTGAATACACAATATCTAGTCTTATTCGCGCAACAAAGAAATGTGTCACAAATTGGGATATTAGCCAATCAAATGTTCCCGAATCAGCGTAAGGAGTTTTTGAAAGTTTATAAAGGAGCTGCAAGTCAGCGTTACGGATATTTGCTTTGTGACGTTCACCCGCGAAACACGTTTAGAGTGCTTCTAAGAACGAATATATTTCCAAACGAGCCTGAAACGGTGTATATTCCAGAATGACAAATAGGCTGAAGAAATATCGTGAATTAATAAAAATCTATCAACGATTGCCCCGGGCATTGCAACAGATGTTTGTTAAAAATATCGACTCAGATTTTTTAAAATGCATCTGTGAAATCTGTCTTAATGTTATAAAATGTAATGTGCTAATGAAACCCCCTCAGAAGGTTCGCTTAAGTCGTTACAAGAACATAATACGTGCGCTCGCTCATTAAAGTCAAACTGTGGGGAAGAAAAAGCGATTTATTGTACAAAGTGGGGGATCATTCGTCCCCACCTTATTTTCAGTTTTGGGACCTTTACTGACTAGATTAATATAATGAAGAAAGATGGTAGTGATTCCGCACGAGGTGTATGCTTCACTGCAAACTTCAAAGAATCCAGACACGGTTCTAGAACCCCATAAAAGCAGGCGTAAAAGAATGGAAAGCGAGTTGTTAGTCCTATTAAAGGAGTAAAAAGTCACCTGATGAGAAAAGGATCTTGTACCAAGAGGCTCTGCAGAAATTTCTTCATGAGTACGAAGATTATAAGGATCCGGCAGAGCTCCCCGTGGTTATTAGGCACAACGCTAGCAACGATGAGCATGGCGACATAGGACCTGGGCCCGACGTTAGAGTTGACCAACCAAAGAATACCGGAACGGAACACATCGAGCATGTATTAAAAAGCAGTCTCCCACATCCATTGAGGAATAAAGGTTTAAGTCTTTATAATCTATTGAGTGAGGACCCCATCATACGGTGGACCGATACAGTCGAGGTCATTGTTGAAGGAACATGGGTACAGGGATCGAATATCGATGACATTGTCCATGATCTGGTGAGAAAGTGGGACAGGCCCTCACCAACAGGATGGAAGCATATTAAAGCAAGACTACAACAAATAAATGTCCCCAAAACATTGATAGGAAATCTAAATAGGTTAAAAGACTTGGAGCAAGTCTCGCATGTGTCACAACTGAGAACGCCATCACCCCCAACAGTAGCATCTCTGAAGAGGAGAAAGAAGAGACCAAACGACCAACCTTATCCACGTGTCTCTAAAATGCGCAAATGGCTAACATATTAAGAAAACGCTATTATCACATTTCTAACCCCGCCTACTATGGCGGTGTTAATAGACTTTACAGAGGTGTTTGCAATGATGGAGTAGGGAAAAAAGATGTTGAGAGGTTTTCGCGGGAGCAGGATGCTTATACACTTCATAAGCCGGTGAGAAAAATGTTTTAAACGGCCAAGACAACAGCGGCCTCGATTGACTCTCTTTGGCAAGCGGATTTAACAAACATGCAAAGATATTCAGTGTATAATGACGGCTACCGCTACATCCTATTCATAATAGATGTATTCTCTTGATATCTGTGGCTAATTCTTCTGAAAAATAAATCGCCTGAAACAGTTGCTAAAGTTACCAAAACGCTGATGTTGAAAGAAGACAGGGTTTTTGGCTATTTTTGTACGGATATGGGGAAAGAATTTATAGGCCGCGTTTTTCAGAACATGCTGACAGAGTTTAATATCAGTTACTACACTAGCAGTTCTATACATAAGGCCTCTTTAGCTGAAAGAGTTCAACGTACCATAAAGGAACGCATGCATCGCTATTTTACACATAAAATCACATACAAATATATAAACATTCTGGGGTCATTGGCGTCGTCATACAACCGCTCACACCACCGTACGATTGATAAAACACCTAACGAAGTTTTAGAAAGAGGTACGCGCACAGAGGGGAGAAGAGATGGAGAATGATATATTACGTTGAAGATTTGAATGGGGAGGAAATCGCAGGAAGCTTTTACCACAAGGAGTTGCAGAAAGTGGCTTTTAATTTAGGAAAAAAAATTTAAAATTGAAAACATTTTAGGCAGGGAAGGTTCAGAAAAGAGAAAAATGTACCTGGTGAAATGGCTAGGGTACCCATAACGCTTCAACACCTATATAAAAGCTGCTGCAATAATGAAGCTTAAGTAGTATGCAACATGGCGCCTAACCACTTCTATGTCACACTCCCGTCCTCTTCTTCTCTGTCTGTACATCCTAACAACACCCTGGCCAACTTTGTAACAGAACTCCATGGACCCATTGAGTTGGAACGTGATTCGTACGAAGTTGGTGTTTGTGAATTCCAGTTAGCCACCAAATTTTTAACTCTTGAAAATGAGCAGATCATATTTCTGATCCTTAGAAGAGTCGATGAGTGTGAAAAATTAGGCATAACCTCAGACAACACTATGCGATCAGTCATGTTCGGTGAGGTGCAATACTATAGTATAAATTTAACACTAGGAATCGGTCATTATGACAGCCACGGGCATTGTGACGGGGTTAAACAAGAGTCTTGGAAAGTCGTACCTGACAAACGATTTACTTTTTAAAGTCGTAAACATAGACACGCCTGCACGCACGTTGAAGTTAAAAACAACGCTTAGTAGAAATACTAATGACAAAGAGCTGCTCACAATTGTGGCCGACGGTTGATATGGTGAGGCCCTCCAAAGAGACACCTTTCACGAGGAACATGATTTGTCCACCCTAATGTATCAGTTGAAATTGGAGAAATTGGGTGAAGTCTATCCATCCCCAGACATGTGCTATATTACAGCAATATCGTGGAGCATCAATTTTTGGGGGATACCCAGGCGCGTCTGCTGCGCATTGCACACATTGCCAACCATAGAGGGAAGAGCTTGAGCATTACATATGACAAGCCCTATTATGTGAATGTTGCGACTAATCTGTTAACCAATATCTCAGTATATATAAGAACGATTGAGGGAAAAACTTTCCCATTCGGTGATGGGAGCTTAACAGTGAAGCTGCACTTCCGTCGTATTCAGTTATAATGACACGAAGTCCTTTCACAGTCTATCGAGGGGTGAGAAATCAACGTGGGAGTGGGCTTGGATCCATTTTTTCATCCATACTACGCACGGCTATCCCATTGTTGAAGAGGGGTGCTAGATATCTCCGAAGGAAGGCGTTACAAACAGTTTTTAACGCGGTAGAAGACATAATAGGTGGAACTAAACCTAAAGAAGCTCTAAAAAAACATTTAAAAAGTTCACGGCACGAAATCATCAAAGATGCAAAGAGAAAAATGCATGGTGGTGGAAAGAGGAAATAGAGTGCTGTACGGAAGAAGGGGTTACCAACACGTGGCGCTAAACTTAAAAGGACATCAAAAAAGAAGTGTTCTAAGCGTATGAAGCCTATGACTTATATCATTTTTTAACTGATATAAGCTGAGGACACTACTCCCACGAATCATAGGCTGAATACTACTTGTCGAGAGAGGTGGCACTATTTCTGACTCGTAATGGCGCGTTTCATCCATCCGTGTAGCTCACAATTTGTAAATCGGAACTGTCCCTCTTTGATATGCCCCCTACACAGGTTTCTATTGAGCATTGCGGCTTTATTACAATTAACCCATTAAACACAATTAGTTCACCGAATGTTCCTATAGAATTCATGATACCCAGCTCAGGCCCATACTTTTTTGATCCAAGCTGCATGCACATGTACGCTAAGCTGCGTACAGACCATTCAGATGGAACGGACTGCGATGATAGTTACTCTGCATACCCTGAAACCAACTTTCTACACTCCATATTCAGCCAGTGTGAGGTGTATTTAAACCAGTTTAACATCTCGGCAGGAACGGATTATTATCATTTACTAGCCTATCTGGAAAATGTCCTCAACTATTTAGAAGAAGCGGAGGATACCTTTTTAACTGCTGAGGGCTATTATCAGACTAAAGACGAAAGTAGTATAGAGGATAAATTTAAAACTTCTAAAAAGAAGATACACGAGTGTTTTGGACGTGTGCATACAGACTTCACGTTCCAGGAGAAACTGCTTATGAACGGCATCGACACGAAGCTAAAACTCAACCGCACGAATCCTGAGATCTGCATAAATCTGGGACCTGATCAAGAAGAGGGCGCAAAACTCGTTGTGATTCACATCATGGAAACATATCTGCGTATACGGCGAGTGAAATTAAGTCCCCCGAAATATGTAGAAATTGAAAAAAATGTAATACACGCAACAGTAAAATACCTAATTAACAGAGTACAGATCAAGTTATACACGGTGCCCGCCGGGTTGGCCTGGAAGCAGCTAGAAAACGTGGCCCTGGGAGTTCTACCTAAAACGATATTAATTGGAATGCAGGATCACGCTTCGACGAATGAAAAATAAAAAAGAGCGCCTTTAAATTGGAGAATTTCGGCCATGAAAGTATAACGCTATACGTAAATGGCGTTGCATTGGGCGGAACTGTGGTTACGGACTACTCATTAGACGCTGTGTTCCCGCTCTGCGCGAGAACTTATAGCATTCTGGCCCATATTGTCGGTGGCTGTGACGAGCTTGGGTTTGGCGTAACGCAGAAAGAATTCATCGATCAATTTAATCTTTACCCATTTGATATTACCCCCGACTTATCTGCGAGTGTAAATACACACTTAAGTCTACAACAAAGTGGGAACGTCTCACTCAGATTGGAGTTCGCCGACCCTATAGACGCGCCTATTAGTGTACTATAGAGGGTGATCAAATTACACTGGGCAACAAAAAAAAAATTTTTTCGTGTCCCAAGAATGAAAATACGCAGCTTTCTCAACTTCATTCAACTCTCCTTCAAATCTCTCATCTCTTAACAATTCTCTGATCTGAGGGCCTACAAAAATGCCTTCTTTAATCTTGGCATCACTGATCTGGGGAAACTTATTTCTCAAGTATGTGAATCCTGTTTGCGCTTTATCCATCGCTTTAACAAAGTTTTTCATAAGTCCAAGCTTGATATGCAAAGGAGGAAGGTACACTTTCTCAGGGTCAACAAGTGAACTATTCATATTTTTCTTGCCTGGAACAAGTGAGGTGCGTTTTGGCTAATCCTTCTTAACGTAGTGGTTTTGCTTGTCCCTACTGTCCCACTCACATAAAAAACAACAGTACTTGGTGTAACCTAGCTGCAACCCTAGCAAAAGTGCAATGACCTTCAGATCTCCACAGATATTCCACTTATATTTCTGATACTGAAACTTTTCTAAAGGCAACTTCATGTTGTCGTATGACTCTTTCATGTTTGCAGCATGTGCAATAGGTACAGAAGGAAATTTATTTCCGTTGTGAAGGACTGCTTTCAAGCTGACTTTTGAGGAGTCAATGAACAATCGCCACTCATCCACGTTATGTTCATGACCAAGAGCCCCCATGACTGAATTAACATCTTTACAAAACACAAGTCCATCTTCATGGGAGAACCATTCTTTGAATTCATCATGGCGGCTGCGGAAAAACAAACTTTAGTGTCACGTTGCAGTAGATTCCAACCCTTTAATCTTGAACCTAAAAGTTCAGCCTGCTTCTTAGATAATTTCAAATCACGAACTAGGTCATTTAGATCTTGTGACAGTAAATGTGGTTCATTGGAGGAACAGGTAGCCTGGAATGTTGGATCAGAAATGTCTTCATCTTTTTCCTCGTGATATGCTACAGCTACGTTTGATTCCTCATCACTTAAACTTACATGTTCAGGAGGATTTGGTATTGGAAGTTGAGCACTGTGGGGAACTGGTTCATTGCAGACGGTAGATTAGGGTATTTCATAAGGCTCTTTGTTTTTGAAGTGATCCCCTTTGTATTTACCAGGCAGAAATAGCAGTCTGTTGTGTGATCTTTGGGTTCCCTCCAAATCATTGGAATAGCAAATGGCATGTGACGTGAACCGTTTAGCCATCCTGTAGTAGTAGTCTTACACATGTCACACAACAAATGTGAGGGGCCCAACTCTTGTCCTGATCGCCTACTTTACATCCGAAATAAAGTTCATAGCATTTTTTTACTAATGGTGTAAAGTTACGTTTCTGGGATTTTAAAGTTAGATCACCACATACATAACAAAAGGAATTAGGATGATTCAGACAGTTCCGCGGCATTACAAAACATCTATATGAATACAACACTGGTGTAAAATTAACAAGAAGCAACAGACACTAGCTGTTAACACTGTGACATTTACAAGCAGACTGACTTGGAGCTGCTCTACACACAGAAACTAGGCACATGTCTGAACAGGTACAAACATGTTTCAACCTGCACAGTCTGCTGCTCCGACCAAATTTATCCTGCCAGCATTATCAGAACTTTCTCCCAAAGGAATAAATTGTACTAATTTTACAGAAAAATTAATACAACATATATATTAATATTAATATATTTTATTATAGTTATATTAATTAATATAATATATTATTATATTTATTATTTTTATAAAGTTTTATATTATAATGTTATATACTTAATTATATATAATATGTTATTATTTTTTTATCCGGTGATCATGCTAAATGAGGAAAAAATGAACATAGCGTCACAAGTAAACTAAGTCTGATAGAAAAAATCTGATTTCATATTTAAATTCAGCATGAAAAAGTACACTTAGAAGATCCATCAAAACCCTTGTGACAAAATTGTTGTTGACCAGTGTTATTAGAGCCACTACATAAAAAATAGCTTTTCTTGTATAAGTTTATTTCTAATGCTAATACTCGTAAAATTTGGCTAATTTAAACACTTATTTTATTTCAGAATATATTTATATACACTCTACAGTCATATTAAACACATTTAGTACTTAGTGGGTCTTCCTTTGGCCTTAATTAAGGCACAACCCGTCTAGGCATACTCTCTATACAGGCTTTGCAGCTGGCCTGTATCTCAGGATCACGGTTCCAAACGGCAATTATTCGTTCCATTAACTGTATTCTAGTTGTTATTTCCTCGCCTTTCAGTCTACGCTTTACTATTTCCCATAGGTTTCCGATAGGGTTCATATCCGGAGAATTTCGTGGCCAATTCACGAGAGGAATATTCTTTGCAGCCAGAAAACTTTTAACTGACTTTGCAGTGTGGCATGGGGCCGAATCTTGCATAAAATGGAATGGCTCATCATTTGGAAACCACTCGGCGATCTGTGGAATAAGTCTTGTTTCCAAAACCTTTCGGTATTGGTCCTGCCTCATAGTACCCTCAACAATGTAAATTCGTCCAGTACCTTTACCGCTTATCACTGCCCATATCATGACAGATGTTAGATGCTTAACCGTAATTACGACACAGTCTGGATGATATTTCTCACCAACATGTCGCCTAACGTACTGTGATTTATCAGACATGACTAGGAATGTGGATTCGTCACTGAAACACACCTGCAAATGAAAAGAGAAAGAAATGATTGCAACCAAAATGAAATGTGCCTTGTCATACAAATATCAAAATAATACATTTTACTCAAAATAAGCATACAAGATCACTAAAATATTGTGACTTACCGATTTCCAGTCATCTACATTGAACTTTGAGTAGTATTTAGCGCACTTTAAGCGTTTTTTGATCATTGTTGGTCAATTTTGGCGTTTTCCTTGGCCAGCAACTACTCAATCCAAATTCCCTGGCACGCCTTAAGGTCATTGTCGAAATGTTGATGTTTTCCTTCTCCAGCTCCAATTTAAGTTTGTTAGTAGTGCTTCTCCTATTATTTACTAGTTTCTTTTCAATGCATCTGTCGGCTCTAGGTGTAGTTATCCTTTTCCGACCACATTTACCCTTTCTTTTTGGAGTCAGTTCTGGATTATCCCCTTCAACTTTAATTTTTGATGCGATCCTGTAAACACTCGCACGTGACACATTCAGTTCTCTGGCTATTTTTCTGTGAGAATAATCAGTTGCAGTCAGGAGCGAGAGCATTCTACCTTTCTTCTTTGGCGATAGATCACATTTCTTACCCATGTTTGGTAGCCTACAGTACATAAAAGTTATTCCTGTAAAGAAACACTAATTTAATAAAAAGAATCAAAATACGTTGCTGAGAAACAATATCATATGGGTGTATGAGTGCATATTCCACGTACAATGGTTTAAATATAATAACTTATCATTAACTTAACATACACTTAACGCACCTGACCACTTGACACAACCTTCCACGTTCACAGCTGAAACACTACTGAACCCACTTTTCACATACTCTCCTCCCCTTACTCCCAAAATTAACCCCTATCCCCAGTTTCTGTTATTCAGGTAGAGAACACTACATGTGTTAACAATTTGGAATACTGTCTGCATACTTAAAAGGTTATTACTTAAACTGAAAACACCATATTATAATGAAAATGTGTTTTTCAAGGGGTGGCTCTAATAATTTGATCACCCTCTGTAGTGTACCTCGAGTCATAAGCTGTAATAGAGCTCGACCGCTTCTGGAACGTTGTCACAGACATTTAAAATGGACGCGAATACTCTCCAGAGAGTAATGAAAAGTGACCGAATCACATGCTCCAAATTTTTCGGTGTGTTTACGAAGAATGAAACATTGAAAATGAAACATTGAAATTGCCAACTACGAGAGATTGGTATAGCCTTATCGTGAACACAGATGTTATTGGTAGTGAAGGGATTCATTGGTTTGCAATCTATTTTTAAAATGGCGAAAGAATGTACTATTTGGATTCACTCAGCACTCACCCCTGGAGTGACCCTGTGGTTGTACAATTTATCGAACAGCTACATGTTCCTGAAATTGTCTGGAATCCTTACCGTTTCCAAGGATATTTTAGTAATACTTGTGGCATGTACTGCCTTTCATTTCTCCTGCACATGTCACGTGGGAAGGGATTTATAACTTTTTAAAATTTATTCTATTTGTGCGACACTGAGATGAATGATGAGCTGGTATGAAGACAGATCAAAAAAGGTTCCCATTTGTACGCACTCGTTGTATTGTATGTTCCTGTGCAAACACGTTGTTTTTTTTCAAAACAAAACGAGATTAATCATGTCTTCGGAAGTTGATGATGATATCTGACAGGTTATTTCATTAATTCACTTGTCATTGTGTATTGAGGGTGCCTTTAAAAAGAACGTCATTTTTCACCCCATGGAAACCAGCGATTTTGAGTTGAGGGCCATCATCAAATTCTTGTTTAAACTCGAGTGGACAGCTTCGCAAATCAGTGAAGCTTTGCAAAGGGTTTATGGAGATGCTGCCCAAAGAAAACAGCAGTTTATAAATGGATTAACCGTTTTCGAAATGGTAGAGAAGACCTGCAAGATGATCCAAGGGAGGGAAGACCGTCAACCTCGACAAATGAAGAAATGGTAGCCAAAGTGCAGAAATTCGTGGAAGAAGACCGTAGAGTTACAACTGATCAGGTAGCTACTGCAATGGGCATCTCACATGGCTCGGCATCTTCGATTTTAAGCGAACATCTCGGCCTCAGCAAGCTTTCGGCGCGATGGGTCCCAAAAGCGTTGCGCCCAGACCAGCTGGTTCAAAGAGCTGATCTTTCGATGGCTTCTTTAAACAAGATCGAAGCTAACGAAGACGAATTTATGGATAGACTCATAACCGGCGATGAGACGTGGATCTACCAATACGATCCTGAAAGTAAGGTACAGTCCAAGCAGTGGCTTCCCCGCGGATCTTCTGGCCCAGTCAAATTCAAATCGGAGAGGTCGGCGCAAAAGGTGATGGCCACAGTTTTTGGGACTCGAAAGGGGTGATTTTGGTAGACTATCTTGAAGGACAAAGGACTATCACGGGAGCATACTACGTAGGAGTTTTAACAAAATTGAAAGAAGCATTGGTGAAAAAACGACCTGGAAAGTTGCACCGAGGGGTCCTTTTTCATCACGACAACGCTCCAGCGCATTCTTCGAAGGTTGTCAGGGCTGTCCTACGAGAATTTCGATGGGAAATCTTACCACATCCACCCTACAGCCCTGATCGCCCCATCTGACTTCTTTTTGTTCCCAAAACTGAAAAACCATCTCAAAGGAGCCCGATTTAGAAGTATGGACGAAGCAAAAATAGCCGTTTCAGATTGGTTCAAAACGAGAGGTGAAGGGTTCTTCAGGGAGGGGTTAAATGGATGGAAACACCGCCTTCAAAAGTGCATGAACTTAGAGGGGAACTATGTTGAAAAATAATTGCTTTACGTTCATATGTTTTCGCTTAATAAAGGATTCTTTGTTTTTTCCGCGTACTTTTTGACTCCCCCGTGTATATAACTGTAGCTATATTGTGTAAAGTTTTATGTATATATATATATATATATAATTATAACTGTAAAATGTCTCCATTAATGTTAGTCTTATTTAATGGATGCTAGTTCTGTAAGCCGAATTGTACTAAAACATGCTTTCTACCATTTAATAAATTGAATGAAAATACATTGTGTTTTGTTCTTAACCAAAAAAAACTTACATTAGTTCCTCGATGACCTGGCATTCGTTGAGCCAGATGTGAGCCAATACTTTGACCTCGGTATTCAGGTCACCGGGCTGGCTGCACGGTAAAGCCTCCAAATCGTCGTCAATGATTTGTCTTTCATCAAAGCTGTCGCGAAAAGTAGCTATAACACGATCAAGTTCCGCATCGTTCCTTTGAGGAGAAATTAACATGATTAGTCCATACTGAATCTTTTTTAATTAAAGTTAAATTAAATTAAAGTTTAATTAAAGAGTTACAATAAGAGAAAAAGCCGATTAGGGTGCCCGGCAAATTATAATCGCAAAGCAGATATCCTGACAGTTTTCAAAAGTAAGATTAGCTGGATGTGCTATGCATTATCTGTCAACATCGGGTAATCTTAAAAGTTTTTAATAATTCTAAAATCCAACCTGTAGAACTTTCTATAAAATTTAAGTAACAAGCGTATAATAAAATTTCACTTTCAAATGATACATTCAACGTATAATAAAATTCAGCTGTCTAAATGACGTTATCAGGAAAGAAGATTAGATGGGTGTGCTACGCATCGTCTGCCGGTACCGGGTCTCGAGCCCGGGTCCGCGGGCAATTCATAAAAGTTTTAGTAATTCTAAAACCCTACCTGTAGAACTTTCTATAAATTTTTAAGTTTTCAAAAATGTATTATTACAACCACACCATATATATATATATATATATATATATATATATATATGCCGAAATAACCACAAAGGAAAGAGAGAATGGGCAATAATTAAAAACCTATTGTTTTTTCACCAAAATACACACAGAGGCATATATATATATATATATATACAGTACCGTCCAAAAGTATGAGACCAATGTAAATCTGATAACTATTAGATAATATGTCATGAAAATTGGTTTTGATACTAAAAGACACATTAACATGAACCTCTGGTTCATACTAACGTATAGCTAATTTATTACTTAAGTGTATAAAGTTGTATTAGCTGGATGACCCTCTAGTCTGCATAAATTGGACTTGAGGGTTGATTTATTATATTACTTATAACGTATGTGTTTAAAGATCTAGAGAACTATTGATGATGGATCTGCAGTAAATGCTCCTAAGCTATTATTATATCAATATTTACAATTAAAACTGGTGTAAAAACAAGCTTGGCTCGTCAGAGATCATTGAGACTCCCAGTTCATCGTCCTAGATTAGAGAGGCCTTCTAAGCTTTCTCCATCTGATCTACAATATCTAAAGATTACTCCCCTTCTAGACAGACGCAAATCCAGCACTTCACTTGCAGCAGATCTCGAAAAAACAACAGGTGTCTCAGTTGATCCCTCTAGTGTACGAATGAAGCTTAACTCAGTAGGTCTTAAAGGACGTGTTGCAGCAAAAAAGCCACTTTTAAGGAATGGAAATAAAGAGAAGACAAGAGAATATGCTTTGGAACACAAGTATTGGACTTCTGAGACCTACTGAGTTAAGCTTCCTTCGTATAGTAGAGGGATCAATTGGGACACCTGTTGTTTTTTCGAGATCTGCTGCAAGTGAAGTGCTGGATTTGCGTCTGTCTCGAAGGGAAGTTATCTTTAGATACTGTAGATCAGAAGGAGAAAGCATAGAAGGCCTCTCTAATCTAGGACGATCAACTGGAGGTCCCATTTGATCTCTGACGAGCCAAGATTATTTTTACACCAGTTTTGGAAACACCTATAGATTCACTTATTTTTCTTTGACTCAGTTCCTCACCATCCAAATGTATTATTTTAAATCTAATCTCATCAGAAATTGTACTTTTTGTCATTTGAGGGGTCCCGCGTCTTCAGGTACCTAAGCGCCAAAATTAAAATTCGCCAGAAATCGCCTCCAAAGTTCAGCAATATTCTCGCAATAGTATCTCTTTGTTATTAATTGAGTTAGA
Source organism: Bathynomus jamesi (assembly GCA_023014485.1). Classification (NCBI taxonomy): domain Eukaryota; kingdom Metazoa; phylum Arthropoda; class Malacostraca; order Isopoda; family Cirolanidae; genus Bathynomus; species Bathynomus jamesi. The sequence continues at coordinate 649,888 of JAJOZX010000203.1, read as the reverse complement.
ACGTTCATTTTTGGCTAAATTAGAGTTCTAAGTATGCTAATGAAGATGTTCATGAGTTTCTGGAATAGATTTTCATATTTTATATTTTATATATATATTTTTTAATTTTTTTATTTTCTTATTATGCTGAACTTTGGATGAACTTTTGGCTGGCGATAGAGGTGAAAAAAGTAGTTCGCTTCATAAGGTTTTCAACCATACTCCTAGTGTCGTAAGGTCATTATAACCCAAACCACGCGATAGAGGAAGGGTGAAAATAATGATATCCATAAAAAATACGTTTTCGCCTGTGGTGGCGCTTAGGTACCTTAAGACGCGCGACCCTTCACTTCTTAAGCCTGTGAAAGAAAAAAACCCAGCATAAATTAAGATTATAATGAGAAATGTTATGGATAAGTTTGTTTTGCAGAGATTAAGAGAATATGTCAATTCTTTTAATTGTAAATACTGATATATCAATAGCTTAGTAGCATTTACTGTAGATCCATCATCAATCGTTCACTAGATCTTTAAACACATGCGTTATAAGTAATATAATAAATTAACCCTCAAGTCCAATTTATGCAGACTAGAGGGTTATCCAGCTAGTACAACTTTATACACTTAAGTAATAACTTAATTATACGTTAATATGAACCAGAGGTTCTAGTTAATGTGTATTTTAGTATCAAAACCAATTTTCATACGAAATAATATCTAATAGTTGTCAGATTAACAGTGGTCTCATACTTTTGCACGGTACTGTATATATATATATATATATATATATGATGAATAAAACCACGAAGGAAAGGAAACAAAATGGTGCTCAAGCGCTTTCGTCTAATGACATCCTCAGGAACACTGAAGTACATAAAAAGGTTAAGCCTATATATAGGTTACAGAAAGAAAAAAAGAAAAAATAAATAACATACATACACACACACATATATATATATATATATATATATATATATATATATATATACATATCTATATATACAAATACATACATACATACATACATACATACATATATATACAATAAACAGAGAAGTAAAAATAAAAAATTAAAAAATTAAAAATTAAAACCTTAAAGGATTACCAGTGAGGCGTACAGATTTGTAAGGAAAAATATCGATTTTTAGCACAAGATCAAATGGATTATAAAAATACAAATTTATACTGGAACTCTGCCCGGGTTTTAACACACTGCTGCCTATGGTCAGGTTTCGATATATATAAAAAAATAAAATGCAAATTAAAAGTTAATAAAGTAGAAGACAAGTTTACCAAAGATTTAATGTTTTGCCCTTCTTATCTAAATCTGTTTTAAAGGAATTCAAAATAACAGGATCGAGTTGAAAAAGACCTTTGCTTATGTTGAAGTTATTTGAAAGTTGGATAATGGCAGACTCAAGAATATTTCTATTAACAATGTTGCTTGAATGGAATAAAACTGAAGCATTATTCCAATCAATACAGTGGGCTAACTCTGACAAATGGACAAAAAGGGCACTGGACAACTGTCCTGTTCTAACGGAATATTGATGCTGTTTTATACGTGTGTGCAAATCCTTTCCCGTCTGACCTATGTAAAAGGAATCACATTGTTTACAACCAATTTTATAGATAATGCCTGAATTATTGGTAGGGCTATTTTTTACTATGATATTTTTCACAATATTGTTATATGAAAATACTACATTAATATCCAAAAGTTTAAGTACATTAGCAATGCCTAAAAAGCCCGGGAAAAATGGAAGTACTAAAATATTTTTTGACAAAGTACGAGTGTTAATATTGACACGATAGAAAGTTCGTTTTGCCTTGTTGAGACAAGATTCCATAAACGCAGATGGATAACACAAATCACTTCCAATACCGTTGATTTTTTCCAATTCGGCATCGATGTATTCCGGACTGGCGATCCTAAGGGCGCGGAGAAACATTGATGAAAATATGGCCTTCTTAGTGGGGGTATCATGTCCCGAGTAAAAGTGTACGTAGGACAAATTGTTTGTCGTTTTCCGATAGATACTAAACTTAAAACCTGGGCTTTCCCTATGTACACGCACATCCAAAAATGGGATTGAATTGTCTTGCTCCACTTCTAAAGTAAACTTAATGGAGGGGACTTGATCATTTAACTGAAGGAGGAAGCTATCCAGGTCACGATTCATGGGCCAGATACACAAAATATCGTCGACGTACCGCAACCAAGGGATGCCAACCCCCAGGATTCTCGGAATATAGGTAATTTCGAAAAACTCCATATAAATATTGGAGAGGAGGGGCGATAAGGGGTTGCCCATAGCCATCCCAAAAACTTGTTGATAATACTCGTTCTTGAAAGTGAATTTACAGTCTTTGATGCAAAGCTTAATGAGTTCCAAAACAATGTGTGAAGGTAGTGGCAGGTCATACTTATGTAATTCTTGGGAGAGAAAGTCAAGCATATCGTCAATCGGCACTTTTGTAAACAATGAACAAACATCAAAACTGATCAATTTATCGTTAGTTTCAGTACGTGCATTATTCAATTTTTCCGTAAGATCCATGGAATTTTTTACATGTGAATCAGAGATAGTTCCGAGAATGGGGGACAAGACTTTGACAAGCCATTTGGAGAGTTTATAAGTAATAGAGCCCACCGAGCTAATAATAGGGCGCATAGGGTTACTTTTAATTTGCATTTTATTTTTTTTATATATATCGAAACCTGACCATAGGCAGCAGTGTGTTAAAACCCGGGTAGAGTTCCAGTATAAATTTGTATTTTTATAATCCATTTGATCTTGTGCTAAAAATCGATATTTTTCCTTACAAATCTGTACGCCTCACTGGTAATCCTTTAAGGTTTTAATTTTTAATTTTTTAATTTTTTATTTTTACTTCTCTGTTTATTGTATATATATGTATGTATGTATGTATGTATGTATTTGTATATATAGATATGTATGTATATATATATATATATATATATATGTGTGTGTGTATGTATGTTATTTATTTTTTCTTTTTTTCTTTCTGTAACCTATATATAGGCTTAACCTTTTTATGTACTTCAGTGTTCCTGAGGATGTCATTAGACGAAAGCGCTTGAGCACCATTTTGTGTTTCCTTTCCTTCGTGGTTTTATTCATCATAAATATTTTTCACGTGTTACTTTCGTGAAATAATTTTCATATATATATATATGATGAGAAAACCACGAAGGAAAGGAAACACAAAATGGTGCTCAAGCGCTTTCTTCTACTAACATCCTCAAGAACACTATTCTGTTTCCTTTCCTTCTTGGTTCTTTTCATCACAAATATTTTTCACGTGTTACTTTCGTGAAATAATTTACATATATATATATATATATTAGAGTGGAGTGAAAATGGACCCCAAATTTTTTTTTCAAATATCGATTTGGAGTACCTGCAAAAGTTGTCAACGGGCTACTGTCAATGTTCACTCAAAATTTGATGTTCCTTCAATTAATTGTTCAGGGTCTCCAGCGAGGGCAAAAAATCGCTTCCTAATTTGAACATTTCTGGCAGCATTCCGCTCCTTTGGGTATGTATATATATATATATATATAAACAAAGTACACAGAACTCACCACATGGAGGTAGCTGCACATCGAGTTCCAGCCTAGCCCATCCCAACCACCCAACCTTATTATGGACTTTTGTCAAAGTCTTATTCCTTTTCCTGCTTATCGAACTATTTTGTGATTTATTATTGAAAAATGGCATTATGTTTCTTGATTCCAATCTCACTCAAATGAATCCATCCCTTCGTTCTTTTCCACAAACTGTAGCTGAATTGTGTTCCCCTCATGTCTAAATGTTCCCTAACTTTCAGTATTTTTGTTTCTGTGTGCAGGTGTTCTATTGGTGTTGTTTGAGTGCGTCCTGTAATGATACGAAGTGCGTTGTTTTGTATTGTCTGTAAGGTGTTTATGTGTGTGTTTGAGATAATGGGTGCCCAGCATGGGCTAGCATAGTCCATAACTGAGCGAATATATTGTTTGTATATGAGTGATGTTGTTTCCTGCTGGTGTACAAAGTTTGTGCTGGTTAGTACCCAAAGCGTGTTAAGTCTTGACGTACATTTGTTTTTAATGTCCTGAATGTGGTTTGCAAAAGATAATGATGGGTTGTATGTGACCCCAAGTATTTTGGTCCTGTGAGTGTGGAATGTTGGTGTTGTTTAGTGTAAGCTGTGGAGTTATCTGGTGTTGTTTTGTGTTGCTTGTAAGCAAGGTGACGGTTGATTTTGTGGGCGCTACTTTGAGTCTATTGTGTGTGAGGCAGTCTTGTATACTGTTTATGTATGTTTGCAGGTTATTTGTAGCGGTGTCGATGTTGTTGTGGGTGGATGTTAGAGTGATGTCATCTGCATATGATGATAAGGAAAGCTTGTTATCTATGGGTGTTGGAATGTCATGCATGTATAAGTTGAAGAGTGTTGGTGAGAGAACAGAGCCTTGAGGGACCCCGTTCGGAAAAAGCTTGTTTTTGGATGACTTGCCATTAAATGTGACATGTGAGTATCTTCCTGAAAGATAGTTGCTCAGCCACCTTTTGGTGTTATTGTGCATGTTTGTGTTGAGTATTTTGTTTATGAGAGGGAAGCGTGGGATAGCATCAAATGCTTTACTAATGTCTATTGTTTCTAATAGTGTACGTTGAGCTGGTCGTCTGGAGTTGATGCCATCCATGATGTGCTGTGTGAGGTTAGTGAGTAATGTCGTGGTTCAGTGGTGAGGTCTGAATCCATGTTGAGTAGGCGATAGTGGTATGTGTGTGTTGGTGATTTGTAAGATTAGTCTTTCTGTTACTTTGGAAGGTGTGCATAGTAAAGTAATGGGTCTATAGGAAGCTGGTTCTGTTGGATTTTTGTTTGGTTTGAGTAG